>JAXIVD010001434.1:17500-75000 GCA_036785275.1 Cancer borealis | reverse complement strand
AAACATGTAACACCTGATGAATGAAGATATACTACTCACCTGAGCATCGTCATCCGTAACTCACACGCAAGCCACCCGGTGCAGGAAGGGGACAGAACCAACTGTCTGAGCCATTTGACCAAAGCTCCTACAGATACGCCCATACTTGCTCTACCGGTGCTTGCGTAGGGAATCAAGGACCAAGGATCATAAAATTCATCATTATTATCATTCTGATCGTTTAGTTCAAGGAAAATACAGTTTTGAGCAGATATTTTTATATCACTGCAATTATCCTTTAAATCAGATACGTCTTTGCTGTTTCCAGGAGCATTTTCTATAGTTTCAAAGATCCGTTTTCTGTCAATTTTCATAGGCAGGCTATCTGACTTTTCAATTATTTTCAGAACACCATCTGTCATGTCTTCATTATCTACGGATCTTGCCTGCGGCCCGTTCAAGTTGTTATTATTGTTATTGTTATTGTTGTTATTATTATTGTTATTATCATTGTTATTATTGATGTTGACAGTGATGACATTGACCATAAGTTGAAACAGTATAAGAAACATATTCATGAAACCGAAATAGGAGAAGCTGGGTTGTGACACATGGCAGTTGGATGCTCCTCTTGCATACACTTCATTTTGCTCCATTTTTCTATTAAAAGAATATAGATATTAATGTCTTTTTATATTACTTTCCTCATTCGGTCTTTCACATTTGTAAACCAATATTCATTCTAATTATTTCAAACATTTGTTCATTATTTTCCATGTGCGCATGTTATATTTTAACGACACTTGCATTTTTTTTTTTTTCAATATCTGTGTTGATAAAAGTTCGCCTCATTAATCTATGTTGTTTCTTTGGTTTATATTTACGTTTTCAATTTTGCTTTTACAACTGCACTTTTTCATCTTGCTTTTTATCACAATGTTTCTATCATCAATTGTTTTCCCATTATTCTTACCACCAGATTCTTGCCTCACAATGCATTTTTCACTCCCGTTACCTCCTCTCTCCCTCCCGTTACACCTTCTTTCCCTCCCGTTATCTCTTGTCTCTCTTCCGTTTTTCCCTCCCTCTCTCCAGTTATCTCCAACTTTTCCATTAATTAGATTCAACGAGAGACTTATTATTTTATCGACACTCCTGCCGCTATCACTCACATCAATATTATTATTATTATTATTGTTATTATTATTATTATTATTATTATTGTTATTATTAATATTATTATTGTTGTTATTGTTATTGTTATTGTTGATGCTGAGACTGATGACGTTAAAGGCGAGTTGACTTGCAATGAGGAGGAACGCTAAGTAACCGAGGGGATCAAAGATAGGTGGACAGTCGTAGCCTCTCGCTTGATGTTGGTGTTGGTGCTGTCCTGGTGGTGGTGATGGTGGTGGTGGTAGTGGTGGTGATAGTGAATAATAGGACTCCATAACTTTTCCTGTAGTTGCAATAATATAACTTTATTTTGATTAAGATAGGTTAACACACTAGTCTCTCGGTTGACTTCTTATTCATCGCTCGTCTGTACACAAAGTAAACAAGAATGGACTAAGACACCAGGATAAAAACTATCAAATTTCACTCAACATCCTTCATACTTATCACGTGTACATTTACCTCCATATCATTGAAGGCAATTTTCTTTTTAACGGTACTTCCTGTTACAACGAACACACACGGTAATGTATACAGTCTACAGGATGAACATGAAGGAGGTGAATGCACGCACACAACATTCGCACTTCTGGCTTACTTCCTCCTCCCTATACAGTCACTATTAGCACGCGAGAGAGAGAGAGAGAGAGAGAGAGAGAGAGAGAGAGAGAGAGAGAGAGAGAGAGAGAGAGAGAGAGAGAGAGAGAGAGAGAGAGAGAGAGAGAGAGAGAGCGAGAGCGAGAGCGAGAGCGAGAGCGAGAGCGAGAGCGAGAGAGAGAGAGAGAGAGAGAGAGAGAGAGAGAGAGAGAGAGAGAGAGAGAGAGAGAGAGAGAGAGAGAGAGAGAGAGAGAGAGAGAGAGAGAGAGAGAGAGAGAGAGATTCTTGCCTCTACAACGGTCCAATCCACTCTGATGTCTGGTTAGCTACTGAGTGATTCTTGCAGAAGGAGGTTAAGCCAATAAGATTTAGGGAAGAGAGTGAGTTGCGATTTGATTGGCTATGATGTCGCCCGTCTGTGTCAGTTATTTTCCTCACTCTTCGTCTCTCTATTTGTGATCATATTTTATGTAACGATCTTTCTCCTGTAGTTTAGAGTATCAGTCGTTATGTGTCACTTACGAGAATAATCTGTGGTTATGTTGAAGGTTAAGAAAACACTGTGGTCTTCCTTTAAGAAAGGAGATAAAAAAAAAAGCTAATTACTACCTACCATCCGATTAATTTTGCGCCAGTTTTTTTCTGTTACATACCTGGTAAACCTAAAAAAAAGTTAGCTTTTCAAATATGCACCCCCTCCCTTACCTGTTTTTACCGCATTTCTTATTTCAATAATTTTTATCCATCCTTCCTTATTTTATTTCCTCATCAGTTCCAATCCTTCACATTTCTATCCGAACCTATCATCTCCGCTTCCGCTTCTCAACCACCCCCATTATACCTTTAAATTGTTTTTTTCTATTACTTTAAAAATCTTGTAACGCCCCCCTGCTATTATCAACCCGCCCTCCCGTAGTCTACAAATCCCACTCAGACCCATCCCTAGCATCCTCCCTCCCTTTCCTTCTGCCTATTGTCTTTTTTTTCCATCTTGCTCATCCCTTTTCCCTTAAACTCTAGACTTTCCCTTGTTATGGATCCAAATAATGAAAATCCTTTTTATACATTTTTTAGTGATACTGAAAAAACCATGACGGAATTGTTTTAGAAATAATAAACTCTATGTATGAATCACTTACCATATATGATATCTGATAAGACTGCTGTACTAAGGAAATGCACTGATTATATTAGTATTCTTCATATTAATGCCCGATCATTAAACAAAAAGCTATGATCGAGTGGTTTCCCTCATGAAATCCCTCATCAAAACCTTTGGTCTTGAGTGTTCATGAAACCTGGCTCAATGAAAAAAAAATTCACTTACATGAAATTGATGGGTACAATGAATACTATGTTGACATACCTGATGGCTCTCTAAGTGGAGGAGCTGCAATTTATGTAAACATTGACCTGTACAGTGCAATAACCAATGACTTCTGTATGTGTGACGTGATTGCTGAATTATGTAGTGTTAGAATTATTCTTTCTAATAATTACTATTCTGTTACTTGTTTAAACAGGCCTTACAGTAAACATGCTAGTGTTAACGAATCCAATATATTTATTGATAATCTTCTTTCAAAAAGCTTTTTCAATAATAATATAAATATCCTCACAGGTGACTTTAACATAAACCTCTTTGAACATGTGTCCACATCCTCCTACAAACCCATTCATAACCATTATACAATCAAACAATTACTTCCCCAAAAATATCTCGTCAAACTAGATTCATAGATCAATTCAGCTACATCTCCATCGTTACGCAGCCTAAGGCAAAAACTAAAGTCATAAGTCAGGGGAGGTGAGGGATAAAAAATGATACATACATACAGTTGGGGAGGATATGTACGAATACGTATTTACAATAGGCATAGGCAATAATTGACATTCACGCCAGATACATAATATATACAATCACTCATATAAAAAAAATTTACAACAAGATTTAATGAAGCTGTGGGCTGCCTTAATATGGCGGTAGGGCCCACGTCATTCCCTCCCGAGGTGACAACCATAACAGTATAATGATCGAGGCATTAGTTCCACTTCAGCCGCTGTTTTGGGGCATATACTGTTGTGAGCTTTGCAGTGTTTACACAAATTGGTTATTCGCGGAGTGATATGAAAAATTGGTTGATCTTCCAACAACTCTGCAGATCAAGAACAATAAAGGAGGTTTTAAGCTGTGTGCAGAAGGCTACTTATATACCAAGAAGAGTCCAAACAGTCCACGAATACGTTGGGAATGTTCTCGAAATAATAAATTTTCTTGTAAAGGTTGTGCTCATACAGATTTGGAGGTGAAGCAACTACTTTCTGTGACGAAATATTACAAAATATAACCCCATCTGTTATATTTCAAATATTATTTATTTATTATCATATATATAATTAAATTATATATTATATATGTTACAGTCAATATATAAATCCAGACAATTTGTAAAGTGAGTGAATTTTTCAGGCAGTATGTAAATTGCCTGATTCACTCAGTAAATTTAGAAATCAGCTAAAAATTGCAGACAATTTACAAAGTGACTAAAATTTTGATAGATTTTCTTGGCATATTGACTGAAATGAATCACTTCCCGGCCGAGGAAACGATCCCCGTGTGTGTGTGTATTTACCTAGTGTTTACCTAGTTGTGGTTTACGGGAGGGGAGCAATCTCATATTGTCTCGTCTTTATATCTTACTTTATACGTGCTCACATTGCTACGGGACATGGCGGCAGAGACAAAATGGTCAAAGCTTTGTCAAGATATGCAAACGTAACTAGAGATACTTTAGAATTGTTCAAATCTATGTGTGTTCAGTGTCAAAAGAAACGGAAGAGATGTGCGACCAAGGGTGTTACCATCAAACCGATTTTATCAAAGGACTACGGCTCACAAGCTCAGGTGGATCTTGTTGACATGCAGTCTTGCGCCAAAGGAAAATATAAGTGGATAATGGTGTACCAAGATCATCTAACAAAGTATTGTATATTGCGTCCCTTAACTTCAAAAAGGGCCGCTGAGGTTGCATTCCAAATAATGGATATATTTTTAATGTTTGGAACGCCTCAATTTTTTCAAAGTGATAATGGCAGTGAATTTACAGCATTGATCATTTCGGAACTCAAACTTCTCTGGCCAGACTTGTTGATCGTTCATGGTAAACCAAGACATCCACAGAGTCAGGGATCAGTTGAACGCCTTAACTGTGATATAAAAGACATGCTGATTTCATGGCTAGGTGATAATGATACAAGTGATTGGCCCATGGGACTAAAGTTTGTGCAGTTTCAAAAGAACACCAGTTACCATTCTGGAATCAAGCAATCTCCATACAAAGCACTCTTTGGTGTTGAGGCCAGAATAGGTCTACACTCAACTGCACTTCCTGAAGAAGTTTTGAAGACAATGATCACTGAAAATGATTTACTTGGAGCTTACAGTTCCCCCTCTGACTCTACTCGTCCAGACGATTCACCTGAGTGCACGAACCGTCCAGATGATTCACCTGAGTACACGAACCGTCCAAACAATTCACCTAAGTGCACGAACCGTCCAGACGATTCACCTGAGTGCACGGACCGTCCAGACGATTCAGCTGAGTGCACGACCCGTCCAGACGATTCACCCCAGTGTTCTACTTCTCCAGATGATTCGCCTGAGTATTCTACTCATCGTGAGGATTTCGCTCAGCCAGGTAGTGATACTCACACACAAAAAAAACTTATAAAATTAAATAAATGGTTTCTTCTGTTGTTGAGCTAACACAAATAATTGCATTTATTCTTTGTTTTTGTTAATTCAGATGGTTTATCACAAGGCCCTGCCTATCCAGACAATCCACCCTGTGACCAGAATCCTCAAGAAAGACTTAATGAACTCCAAGAAAACATAACACTTCAACGGTCCAGAGCAGCAGCTGGTCAGTTAGCTCAAACTGAGCGCATGGTCAAACGTAGTCGTTTAGATCATGTTCCAGGTAATCCCGGAGATAACGTGATAATTCCCATCCTGTTAGTCGATCGAGGTAAAGGTGATCCAAGAAATGTTATTGGTGTTATCTTAGATTGTAATGAAAATGACATGTATCGAATAGCCGTGAGAGAAGGAATACTCAAGGGACGCTACAATAAAAGTCAATTTGATATTTGTACCCAACAACTGTATAGTATTGGTGACGTGAGTGCAGACAAGGTAATAGGACTTCGTCAGGCCGTACAGCAGTCATCTAGGTTTGGCGGTCAAGGTTATGCTAAGTGCAACTGTACTGTAAGCAAGAAACAGTGTCAAATAAATCGATGTAGATGTTACAAAGAAGGTTACAAGTGCAATAGTCGGTACCACTCTAGTTTGAATTGTAAAAATAAAAAATGACAATGTTTTATTTAAATGTCATATTTTATTCTTTATTTTTTATCATCACATTCTATCGTCTTATAGGTTTTAGAAAATAAAACTTTACTCAAGAATACAGCTTGTTTTTCCGTCAGTACAATAATCTATATTAGTTAATGTGGCAATGAAATAATGAGCTCTGAGCTCACACTAAAATTGCCAATAGGAAAATTGGCCAATTACACATTCAGTGATTCATTTCAGTCAATATGCCAAGAAAATCTATCAAAATTTTAGTCACTTTGTAACTTGTCGGCAGTTTTTAGCTGATTTCTAAATTGACTGAGTGAATCAGGCAATTTACATACTGCCTGAAAAATTCAGTCACTTTACAAATTGTCTGGATTTAGATATTGACTGTAACATATATATATATATATATATATATATATATATATATATATATATATATATATATATATATATATATATATATATATATATATATATATATATAATTAAATTTACTGAAGTAATAATGAAAATTATCATAAATATTTAAAGCCTATCTTACAAAAAACACAAGCAGTGTTAAGGAAATATTACCAAATATAACCCCATTAGTTATATTTTATATACAATTTATTTTATATCATATATGATTCAATTTACTGAAGCAATTATGAAAAATATCAGGTATTACTAAGTGTAACTAAGTACTAAGAAGTAGAATTTAGACAACGATTTCGACTCTAAAGAATGTACACAAGGTGAAAGAGGTTTCCATCGATGGTTATGAGATATATGATGGACTATCACTAATATTGTTACATCTTAGGATGGGAATAGTTTGATTAACAGTAACAATGTGTTGTCACCAGACTTCTCGTCTGTAAGACAGCAAGGTTAATTTAATACAATTATCTACATAAGAAGCTCATAGCATTAAATCAATTAATTAGCTAATAAAAGCTGGTTTCACTGATATATGTATCTAATCATGACTTGAAACAATTTATGGTTTTCTAGCTAACTTCTTTTGCTGGTGGTCTGTTCTCTTGATCAACAACTAACAATTTAGTATGACTTACGAGTAATTGTGTTGCATATTCATACTTTAATTTAATGTTGTTACTTGTTATCAATGTCGCATCATTCATCTCAAAAAAAAATTCTGAATTAATGTTATCTAAATTGTTTAGAATTTTGAAGACTTCAATCATATCTCCCCTAATTGTTCACTTGTGTAGATAATTTACTCAATGTACGAATGTGTTTTGTCGCTCGTCTTTGTACCCTATCCAGTCTTTAATGTAGTTCGGTGACTAGAATTGAATTGCGTATTCTAAATGTGGCCTCACAAATGCTGTATAAAGTTTTTTCATTACTTCTGGTGATTTGTAATGAAAATTTCTTGAAATTAGATGTAACATCATATTCACTTTCTTGCTTGCAGCTGTGAGCTGATCACTTATTTGGGGACGTATTCTTAGTTCCTACGGTTCCCGAAGATATTCAAATGTTCCTGCCTTCCGGCCGCATATTCACCAATTGCAAGCGAGTACCAATTGGTGAATATGCAAGCAAGTACCGTAAGGTACTCACTTGCCAATTGGTGAATATGCAAGTGAGTACCCTATGGTACTCATTTGCTAATTGGTGAATATGTAAGCGAGTACCGTATGGTACTCACTACTCACTTGCCAATATTAGAAGAGGCCACAAGGCAGAAACTCTGAGAAAAGATGCCAGATTCACCAACTAAGATAATATGATCACGAAAAGTTGGTCAGCTAGATAGAAAAAAATTAGGCATATTCCTGTCCCCTTAAAACAAAGTAATGTAATATTGAAAACAGTTTTCTTCTTTACGTGTATTGTATAGGGGCCCAGTTATGGAAAAAATATTGCATACATTCACTGATGATCTCTACTAAGGGACAAATTTTATTCTACCCTTTTCCAATCAACGAAGCTTATTTTACTAGTCGTTCCTAGCATTTGAATATAACAAAACAACAAACAGCTAATAATAAAAGACTATATTGGCGCCTTCATTCCTATTAAATGTTAATAGTTATTCTAAGATGGTCCAATAAACAATAACAAGCCACACGCGGTAGCCTCTGCCGCTGCTTATCTCAAGTTTTCTCCCGTATCATAAGAACATAAGAACATAAAAAATGAGGAGACTGCAAAAGGCCAGTTAATGACCTACACGAGGCAGCGCCTTGTCCCCCACCTTGCAATAATCCAATATTTAGCCATCCCACCTGTCATCCCTATCCATACCCTCATCCAACCGTCTTTTAAAGCTACCTATTGACTCAGCACTTACTACGTGTCTATCCAGCCTATTCCAATCGTTCACGACTCTGTGAACCAATATCTACCTATGTCTGTCCTGAATCTAAGTTTTTCTAGCTTGTACCCATTTCCACGTGTCCTATCCTGGCAACTAAATTCTAAAACCTGATCAATGTGTACCAAGTACAACGGGCCAACTATCATTACGGTGATTCCTTTACGGAATCACAGATAAATCCTCGTATTCTTAACACTCGTTAACTACCTTGGTATTGTTAGAGTAGGGACAACTAGATAGAGGGGATGATGGGAAAACTCGTGACGTCACTGGAAGTGAGAGGATATATATACCGGTCTATATACCGGTCTGGTCATGCCAATGAAATCCAAGGCAACATCATTAATAAGTTAAATTCATGCCGTAAGTCTTTCTCTTTGTTTTGGGTGCCTGGTCATTCGAGTATTTACGGGAATGAGCAGGCTGACATGCTGGCTAGGTCCGCTGCAGAGCTCGAGGGAGCGTGGAACCTCCGTCGCGATCTGCAGTCATGTCTCTCGGCTGCAAAATCATCATTTTACCTCCTGTGGCAAAGTCACTGGGACAATCTCCATCTTATCACAGTAAAACCCATCCTGGGCGAGTGGGCTTCTTCCAACCGCCCTACAAGGCGTCAGGAGATGGTCCTCGGACGCCTCAGGATGGGCTGCACCCTATCCACCCACATGCTCCCCTACATCGCCCACGCCTTCCCACCCCAATGCATCACCTGTCACACTACCCTCTCTATCGACCACATCCTGCTTCACTGTGTGCGTTATCGGGAGGCGCGATGGTCCCTCGCAGCTTGCTGTGAGGCCCGTCGCCTTCCGATGACGCAGACCACCTTTCTGGGTGACCAGCATCCGGATGTGGTCGATAACCTGATGATTTTCCTGGCCGAGACCAATTTAATCAAAGAGTTATGACCTACTTGTATATTCCAATGCTTTTTATTATTGTACCACCTTGTATATACTGCACCTTCCCTTAATATATATATATATATATATATATATATATATATATATATATATATATATATATATATATATATATATATGTTTTGATATGAATGAGAGTATGTATTATATGTCTGGCGTGAATATCAATTATTCCCCATGTTTATTGTAAATACGTATTCGTACGTATCCTCCCCCATTGTATGTATGTACTATTTTTGTCCCTCACCTACCCTGACTAATGACTTTAGTTTTTGCCTTAGGTTCAGGGTCCCAAGTATGAATGTGTGTGCATGATGCATGTCTGAAATTGTATGGATGTATTTCTATGTATGAAAATATAAAATGAATAAAAAATATATAATTAAATAAATTAAAGGGAATAAAATTTAATAAGTAAATAAAAAATAAATAAATAAAAAAAAATAAAATAAAATAAAAAATAAAAATAAAAATAAAATAAAATAAAATAAAATAAAACAAATAATTGAATAAAATAAGTAAAACTTAAACTTATATGGCCTAATAGCCTATGCCATGGCTGATGGCAAAAAAAAAAAAAAAAAAAAAAAAAACGGTCTGGTCACAGACTGAGCCCAGACACTACTGACTGAGTGCACGTTGTCCTGCCGCTTTCGTCTTTCACCTTCGGGTGTTTAATACATTTTTGACGGCCCCTCAGGTTTAGGATTAGCTAAATAAATATAGGTGTCCCTCTACCCATGTACTGAGTTTGTTACCTCATTGTCCTCACCTTAGTGACAACAGTAAGTGTCTGTTGTCAGGTTGTCAGATTGTCCTTCCTCTCTCACCTACGGAGTGTCCGCCTCAGTGAGCGTGCTTTTGGGGTGAATTAACACCGATCGGCCCCCCTAGAGTGGTTTGGCAAGACAATCTGACGCTAGGAAACTCCTCCCTGGCGTCCTCCTGCTTGTGTCCCGCTCCCCTCCTGTAGGAGGGGGGTGTACTCCATGGCTGACGCCGCTTCCCCCCCTCCCCCCTCTAGGGGGAGGGAGGGTCCAGACCGACCACCCCTAACGAACACACGACCCATCTCCTATGACAAAGCTACATATGTGACTCTTAAATCTAAGACCCAGACCCGCTTATCTACTGTAAATTCTTTCATAATAAAAAAGGTTATTGATGTAAACATTGGTACTGTTGCCAATGTAAAAAAACTTGCAAGCGGAGATTTATTAATTGAAACATTCAACTCAAAACAGGTCAGTTCCCTAATGAAGCTAGAACGCATGCATGATATTGAGATTGAAGCTTCGATCCCAGTATCCATGAACTCGTGTCGGGGGGTTGCCTCCCATCGCGATTTTGTAGATATGACGGAAGACGAAATCGTTGATAACATGTATGATCAGGGCGTCATTGGGGCTCGTAAGATAACTAAATTCGTTGACGGTGCGGGAAGGAACACTGCTTCAGTCACTTTAACTTTTGCTGTTGCCAAGTTGCCTGATAGAGTGGATGTAGGATACGAGCGGGTTCCCGTTCGTCCCTATATTCCGAACCCTCTTTGGTGCTTTAAATGTCAACTCTATGGACACCACGGAAATGCTTGTCGTTCTGTTCAATCTTTTTGTGGTAAGTGTGCTAGCGAAGGTCATTCGTCGGAACAGTGTTTGTCATTGGTAGAGAAGTGTCGTAACTGTTCAGAAGCTCACTCTACTTTCTCGCGGGATTGTCCTGCTTGGAAGCTGGAGAAAGAGGTCTGTACCGTTAAGGCAGTCGAAGGCATCTCGTACTTTGACGCGAAGAAGCGAGTGAAGGAGGCGCACGTCGCGCCTTCTCCAGACGTTTCATACGCGGCAAGCGTACAGATGCGTCCAATGATGAAGTCTGTTTCGATTCAGACTGAGCCTCTACCGGCTGCACCTGCCCCAGCTGTTTCTCTCACTAAAAGTACCTCATCCACTCCTCCAGCACCTACTACCAGAAAAACCACCACACCTGCCTCTTCCTCCTCCCCCTCCTCTTCCTCCACCTCCAGCTCCATCTCTACCTCCTCCTCCACTAAAACTAAATATGCCTCTGCTGTCTCTACCACTCCACCAAAGAAAGAAAAGAACGATAAGGTCGTTATTTCGCCAGCTTCCAGGCAACAAGCTGGTTTTGGGCGACTTTAACGCCCATCATCAGCAATGGGGCAGTGAGAGGTCAAGTGTACGTGGGGAATAGATTGTTAACATTCTCCTACAGACAAACCTCTGTCTTCTGAACAATGGTTGTGCGATTCGTGTAGACGATCAGACAGGTAACGCGACTGCCATTGACTTGTCTTTGGCCTCGCCAAATATGTTCTCTGACTTCTCTTGGGAGGTCAGCGACGACGCACACGGAAGTGACCACCTACCAATCTGCATTTCTTACGCACGCAACGTTGCCACTATGCCTCCTCCACCTAAATTTAATTTTAAGAAAGCAGATTGGGCAACCTTCCGTGTGATCGCCGATGTGGATATATCTGGCGAGGACACTGACACAATGGTTAGCAACGCAACACAATCCATTTTACACGCAGCTGAGGCATGTATTCCGAAAACTTCTACAATTCACACAAAGCATGGCGTTCCATGGTGGACAACGGATTGCCGACAAGCACTTCGTGAGCGTAATAGGCGATACAGGTATTTCAGCCAGCAGCCCAGTCAAGCTAATTTCATGGCCTATAAAAAGGCAAGGGCTCAGGCAAGGAAAGTCATCCTTCAAGCTAAGAGGGGCTCCTTCAGAGAGTTCACTGCATCAGTAAACCGTATAACCCTGCTAGGACAGGTATGGAACACAGTCCATATCCTTAGCGGGAAAAAAACAAGCACTCCAATAACCACACTCATCACCAACGGGGATGTTTCAGACACTCCCCCAGTTATTGCCAACGTACTAGCCCGGCAGTTTGAACAGGCAAGTAGCTCCGCCTCGTTCCACCCTGCCTTCCTTCCCCGGAAGGAGGCAGCAGAACAAACAGTCCCAAACTTTGCCACAGGAGGCGTAAACACTGATTACAACTCAGAGTTTACGCCGGATGAACTCCTCCTTGCCCTGAAATCCTGTAAAGGCTCCAGTCCTGGTCCAGATCAAATATCATACAGCATGCTCCAACATCTCGGCCCTAGTTCACTTACTAAATTACTCTCCCTTTATAATAGAATCTGGACCACTCATACCTTCCCCCAATCTTGGCACTATGCTCACGTTATCCCTATACCCAAAAAGAATGGTCGCCTTACGGACCCCAGTGCGTTTCGCCCTATTGCGCTCACGAGCTGTCTCTGTAAGGTCATGGAACGCATGATCAACAAAAGGCTGCTTTTTGTTTTAGAAGCAAAAGGTGTGTTAAGTGGTCAACAATCGGGCTTTCGGAAATACCGAAGCACAATGGACAATTTAATGCACCTGGAGCATTGCATTTCAGAGGCTTTTGCCAAAAAAGAATTCATGATAGGAGTGTTCTTGGACATTCACAAAGCCTTCGAAATGACATGGCGACACGGTATCCTCATGAAACTCCATGCTCACGGTTTAAGAGGTAACTTGCCTATTTTTGTTCATAATTTCTTGCAGGACAGAACTTTCTCTGTCAAGCTTCCCGGTAACGTATTCTCGGACATTTATGTCCAGGAAAATGGGGTGCCACAGGGTAGTGTTCTTAGTCCTACATTATTTTGTGTTATGATTAATGATATTCTGTCATCAACTCCTGTCCCAAGAAATCTTAAATACTCGCTCTATGCTGACGACTGTGCGTTATGGCATTCGTCGCCAAATGCGCAGTTCTCGGCTGGACGGATTCTAATTGCTCTTGACTCCGTCCAACAGTGGGCCTCTATGTGGGGATTTAAGTTTTCTGTTCCAAAGTGTATCGGTGTAGTTTTCACTCAACGTAAAATTCCTGCTTTGCATATTTCTCTTCAGGGTCAGCCGATACCGTTTCAAAACTCAGTTAAGTTCTTGGGTCTGCATTTTGACAGCAGACTCAACTGGAAAACACACATAAATAATTTACTAGTTCGTTGCCATAAAAAAGTCAATGTCCTAAAATACCTATCAGGTACTTCTTGGGGAGCAGACAGAAAATCTTTATTAATGGTGTACAAGTCCTTAATTCATTCTCACTTAGACTATGGCTCACCGGTGTATGGGTCTGCGTCGGACGCAACACTGAGGAGGCTGGATGTATTTCAGAATGCATGTCTGCGAATGTGTCTTGGAGCCCTACGGTGTACACGCGTGGGGCGTTTGGAGGTTGAGGCCAATATATCACCACTAAGTATGCGACGGGACGGCCTATTACTGGCATACGGCCTGTCAACGACCCGGAAGACTCCACTCGGTCTCATGGCAGCTACTGCAATTAAGCAGCATCATCATCTCCACACTGGTCGACACCGTCCACTAACGGTCCGCCTTCACACTTTATGCCAGAAGTGTGAAGTGGACCTTGACGGTGTTGACCAGCTTGTGCTACCAACAAAAGCCCCTTGGGAGTCCAAAGCCAACAGCATTACAAAATGGCTACCCAAGCACAAGCCTGCCATGACCGAGGTGGAGATAGGATATCACTTCCGGGCTCTCGTCGCTAGCCTCCCTCCCACGCTAGTGTTCTTAGTCCTACATTATTTTGTGTTATGATTAATGATATTCTGTCATCAACTCCTGTCCCAAGAAATCTTAAATACTCGCTCTATGCTGACGACTGTGCGTTATGGTATTCGTCGCCAAATGCGCAGTTCTCGGCTGGACGGATTCAAATTGCTCTTGACTCCGTCCAACAGTAGGCCTCTTTGTGGGGATTTAAGTTTTCTGTTCCAAAGTGTATCGGTGTAGTTTTCACTCAACGTAAAATTCCCGCTTTGCATATTTCTCTTCAAGGTCAGCCGATACCGTTTCAAAATTTAGTTAAGTTCTTGGGTCTACATTTTGATAGCAGACTCAATTGGAAAACACACATAAATAATTTACTAGTTCGTTGCCATAAAAAAGTCAATGTCCTAAAATACCTATCAGGTACTTCTTGGGGAGCAGACAAAAAATCTTTATTAATGGTGTACAAGTCCCTAATTCGTTCTCACTTAGACTATGGCTCACCGGTGTATGGGTCTGCGTCGGACGCAACACTGAGGAGGCTGGATGTATTTCAGAATGCATGTCTGCAAATGTGACTTGGAGCCCTACGGTGTACACGCGTGGGGCGTTTGGAGGTTGAGGCCAATATACCACCACTAAGTGTGCGACGGGACGGCCTATTACTGGCATACGGCCTGTCCACGACCCGGAAGATTCCACTCGGTATCATGGCAGCTAACTAAATTCAACAGCACCACCATCTCCACGCTGGTCGACACCGTCCACTAGAGGTCCGCCTTCACACTTTATGCCAGAGGTGTGAGGTGGACCTTGACGCTGTTGACCAGATGGTGCTACAAACAAAAGCCCCTTGGGAGCCCAAAGCCAACACCATTACAAAATGGCTACTCAAGCACAAGCCTGCCATGACCGAAGTGGAGATAGGATATTACTTCCGGGCTCTCGTCGCTAACCTCCCTCCCTCGCTCCACCTGTACACTGACGGCTCCAAGTCGAATGAATGTGTGGGTGCTAGTGTTTGGTCGCGTGAATGTGCCCTCAGGTTCCGTCTACCTTCCCATACATCGGTTTTTTCCTCAGAACTTTTTGCAATTGATAAAGCAATAGATTATGCACTAAATTCAAATCATAACGTAATTGTCATTTTCACGGATTCTATGTCAGCCCTTCAGGCGATACAGTCAGGGCGCACGGATGCCAATGAAATCCAAGGCAACATAATTAATAAGTTAAATTCAAGCCGTAAGTCTTTCTCTTTGTTTTGGGTGCCTGGTCATTCGCGTATTTACGGGAATGAGCAGGCTGACATGCTGGCTAGGTCCGCTGCAGAGCTTGAGGGAGCGTGGAACCTCCGTCGCGATCTGCAGTCATGTCTCTCGGCTGCAATATCATCAGTTTACCTCCTGTGACAAAGTCACTGGGACAACCTCCATCTTATCACAGTAAAACCCATCCTGGGCGAGTGGGCTTCCTCCAACCGCCCCACAAGGCGTCAGGAGGTGGTCCTCGGACGCCTCAGGATGGGCTGCACCCTACCCACCCACATGCTCCCCTACATCGCCCACGCCTTCCCATCCCAATGCATCACCTGCCACACTACCCTCTCTATCGACCACAACCTGCTTCACTGTGTGTGTTATCGGGAGGCGCGACGGTCCCTTGCAGCTTGCTGTGAGGCCCGCCGCCTTCCGATGACGCAGACCATCCTTCTGGGTGACCAGCATCCTGATGTGGTCGATAACCTGATGATTTTCCTGGCCGAGACCAACTTAATCAAAGAGTTATGACCTACTTGTATATTCCAATGCTTTTTATTAGTGTACCACCTTGTATATACTGCACCTTCTCTTAATATATATATATATATATATATATATATATATATATATATATATATATATATATATATATATATATATATATATATATATATATATATGTTTTGATATGAATGAGAGTATGTATTATATGTCTGGCGTGAATGTCAATTATTCCCCATGTTTATTGTAAATACGTATTCGTACGTATCCTCCCCCATTGTATGTATGTACTATTTTTGTCCCTCACCTACCCTGACTAATGACTTTAGTTTTTGCCTTAGGTTCAGGCTCTCAAGTATGAATGTGTGTGCATGATGCGTGTCTGAATTGTATGAATGTATTTCTATGTATGAAAATATAAAATGAATAAAAAATATATAATTAAATAAATTAAAGGGAATAAAATTTAATAAGTAAATAAAAAATAAATAAATAAAAAATATATATATATAAATAAAATAAAAAATAAAATTAAAAATAAAATAAAATAAAATAAAATAAAATAAATAATTGAATAAAATAAGTAAAACTTAATTTAATATGGCCTAATAGCCTATGCCATGGCTGATGGCCAAATAAAAAAAAAAAAAAAAAAACGGTCTGGACACAGACAGCCCAGACACTGTACTGAGTGCACGTTGTCCTGCCGCTTTCGTCTTTCACCTTCGGGTGTTTAATACATTTTTGACGGCCCCTCAGGTCTAGGATTAGCTAAATAAATATAGGTGTCCCTCTACCCATGTACTGAGTTTGTTACCTCATTGTCCTCACCTTAGTGACAACAGTAAGTGTCTGTTGTCAGGTTGTCAGATTGTCCTTCCTCTCTCACCTACGGAGTGTCCGCCTCAGTGAGCGTGCTTTTGGGGTGAATTAACACCGATCGGCCCCCCTAGAGTGGTTTGGCAAGACAATCTGACGCTAGGAAACTCCTCCCTGGCGTCCTCCTGCTTGTGTCCCGCTCCCCTCCTGTAGGAGGGGGGTGTACTCCATGGCTGACGCCGCTTCCCCCCCTCCCCCCTCTAGGGGGAGGGAGGGTCCAGACCGACCACCCCTAACGAACACACGACCCATCTCCTATGACAAATCTACATATGTGACTCTTAAATCTAAGACCCAGACCCGCTTATCTACTGTAAATTCTTTCATAATAAAAAAGGTTATTGATGTAAACATTGGTACTGTTGGCAATGTAAAAAAAACTTGCAAGCGGAGATTTATTAATTGAAACATTCAACTCAAAACAGGTCAGTTCCCTAATGAAGCTACAACGCATGCATGATATTGAGATTGAAGCTTCGATCCCAGTATCCATGAACTCGTGTCAGGGGGTTGCCTCACATCGCGATTTTGTTGATATGACGGAAGACGAAATCGTTGATAACATGTATGATCAGGGCGTCATTGGGGCTCGTAAGATAACTAAATTCGTTGACGGTGCGAGAAGGAACACTGCTTCAGTCACTTTAACTTTTGCTGTTGCCAAGTTGCCTGATAGAGTGGATGTAGGATACGAGCGGGTTCCCGTTCGTCCCTATATTCCAAACCCTCTTCGGTGCTTTAAATGTCAACTCTATGGTCACCACGGAAATGCTTGTCGTTCGGTTCACTCTTTTTGTGGTAAATGTGCTAGCGAAGGTCATTCGTCGGAACAGTGTTTGTCACTGGTAGAGAAGTGTCGTAACTGTTCAGAAGCTCACTCTACTTTCTCGCGAGATTGTCCTGCTTGGAAGCTGGAGAAAGAGGTCTGTACCGTTAAGGCAGTCGAAGGCATCTCGTACTTTGACGCGAGGAAGCGAGTGAAGGAGGCGCACGTCGCGCCTTCTCCAGGCGTTTCATACGCGGCAAGCGTACATATGCGTCCAGTGATGAAGTTTGTTTCGATTCAGACTGAGCCTCTGCCGGTTGCACCTGCCCCAGCTGTTTCTCTCACTAAAAGTACCTCATCCACTCCTCCAACACCTACTACCAGAAAAACAACCACACCTGCCTCTTCCTCCTCCCCCTCCTCTTCCTCCACCTCCACCTCCACCTCCAGCTCCATCTCTACCTCCTCCTCCACTAAAACCAAATATGCCTCTGCTGTCTCTACCACTCCACCAAAGAAAGAAAAGAACGACAAGGATAATTATAAATGTAATTACACAAAATTAGAACGCCCTCCTCCTCTCATGTCATCCCAGCTCCCGCGCCATCGAGGAGGGGCTCTCACGCTCGCTCCCTCTCGACCAGCTCCGGGAAGTTAACTATTGACGAACCGATGCAGATCTCCTCTTGCAAGGGCCGAGAGAGGTCCCCGGCTAGCGCCTCCGAGCGCAAAAAAACTAGGAAACACGGCCGCTCCCATAACTCTTAAACCATTACGTTCAACGTTTTACAGTGGAAATGTAGAAGTATTCGGAATAAACTTCCATATTTGTCACTTTTAGTGAACTTACACAGGCCGTCCGTTATTTGCCTACAAGAGACGATGCTGGAGGATCATCCTGATCCTTCAGTACTAAAACACTGCGTACAGAAGACACGACGGTCACGGCGTGGCCGTATACACACATAAAACACTACCACACACAGAAGTGACGTTGGATACCACTCTGGAGGCAGTCCCAATACGCCTATTGCTGATGATGACTTAAGGTCGTTATTTCGCCAACTTCCAGGCAACAAGATGGTTTTGGGCGACTTTAACGCCCATCATCAGCAATGGGGCAGTGAGAGGTCAAGTGTACGTGGGGAACAGATTGTTAACATTCTCCTACAGACAAACCTCTTTCTTCTGAACAATGGTTGTGCTACTCGTGTAGACGATCGGACAGATAACGCGACTGCCATTGACTTGTCATTGGCCTCGCCAAATATGTTCTCTGACTTCTCTTGGGAGGTCAGCGACGACGCACACGGAAGTGACCACCTACCAATCTGCATTTCTTACGCACGCGACGTTGCCACTATCCCTCCTCCACCTAAATTTAATTTTAAGAAAGCAAATTGGGCAACCTTCCGTGTGATCGCCGATGTGGATATATCTGGCGAAGACACTGACATAATGGTTAGCAACGCAACACAATCCATTTTACACGCCGCTGAGGCATGTATTCCGAAAACTTCTACAATTCACACAAAGCATGGAGTTCCATGGTGGACAACGGATTGCCGACAAGCACTTCGTGAGCGTAATAGGCGATACAGGTATTTCAGCCAGCAGCCCAGTCAAGATAATTTCATAGCCTATAAAAAGGCAAGGGCTCAGGCAAGGAAAGTCATCCTTCAAGCTAAGAGGGGCTCTTTCAGAGAATTCACTGCATCAGTAAGCCGTACAACCCCGCTAGGACAGGTATGGAACACAGTCCATGTCCTTAGCAGGAAAAAAACAACAACTCCGATAACCACACTCATCACCAACGGGGATGTTACAGACACCCCCCCAGCCATTGCCAACACCTTAGCCCGGCAATTTGAACAGGCGAGTAGCTCCGCCTCGTTCCACCCTGCCTTCCTTCCCCGGAAGGAGGCAGCAGAACAAACAGTCCCAAACTTTGCCACAGGAGGCGTAAACACTGATTACAACTCAGAGTTTACGCCGGATGAACTCCTCCTTGCCCTGAAATCCTGTAAAGGCTCCAGTCCTGGTCCAGATCAAATATCATACAGCATGCTCCAACATCTCGGCCCTAGTTCACTTACTAAATTACTCTCCCTTTATAATAGAATCTGGACCACTCATACCTTCCCCCAATCTTGGCACTTTGCTCACGTTATCCCAATACCCAAAAAGACTGGTCGCCTTACGGACCCTAGTGCATTTCGCCCTATTGCGCTCACGAGCTGTCTCTGTAAGGTCATGGAACGCATGATTAACAAAAGGCTATTTTTTGTCTTAGAAGCAAAAGGTGTGTTAAGTGGTCAACAATCGGGTTTTCGTAAATACCGAAGCACGATGGACCATTTAATGCACCTGGAGCATTGCATTTCAGAGGCTTTCGCCAAAAAAGAATTCATGATAGGAGTGTTCTTGGACATTCACAAAGCCTTCGACATGACATGGCGACACGGTATCCTCATGAAACTCCATGCTCACGGTTTAAGAGGTAACTTGCCAATTTTTGTTTATAATTTCTTACAGGACAGAACTTTCTCTGTCAATCTTCCCGGTAACGTATTCTCGGACATTTATGTCCAGGAAAATGGGGTGCCACAGGGTAGTGTTCTTAGTCCTACTTTATTTTGTGTTATGATTAATGATATTCTGTCATCAACTCCTGTCCCAAGAAATCTTAAATACTCGCTCTATGCTGACGACTGTGCGTTATGGCATTTGTCGCCAAATGCGCAGTTCTCGGCTGGACGGATTCAAATTGCTCTTGACTCCGTCCAACAGTGGGCCTCTCTGGGGGGATTTAAGTTTTCTGTTCCAAAGTGTATCGGTGTAGTTTTCACTCAACGTAAAATTCCCGCTTTGCATATTTCTCTTCAAGGTCAGCCGATACCGTTTCAAAATTCAGTTAAGTTCTTGGGTCTGCATTTTGACAGTGTAGGTTGCTTAACCAACGTCCTTAAGGATAAGGTGAGGACGACGGAAAGACTGGAGTAATAATGTAGATCCTTTAATGGGAGAGTCAGAGTGGGCGTATGTTCCTAAGAGCAAGGCGGGGAACAGACTGCCCGTACATACGTGAGGCGCGCGGGAACATGAGATGCCAGTTAGTGAAATGCAACATAATAAATACAAATTGGAATGAGACATCAGTACATCATTAACCTACATCTCCCTCTCCCCTTTACGCTCATAGCAAGTGTTGTCTTGAGCGTTCTTCTTGTCCTTAATCCGATCCGAACGGCGAGGCTGCATGGTATCAGGTTCCACTGGAGGGTCCACTTCGGCTGGCAGATCGTTGCAATGTAGCAACACAGGACGAAGAAGACGACGGTTGCGCCACAATACCCGGCCACTGAGCATCCTGACAAGGTAGTCACGGGAACTGCCAACACTCATGATGGTGCCGACCATGTCCCATCGCTTTGTCGTCGGGTCCTGAAGTCGAACCTGAGTGTCCAGGGCCAGCGGTAGAAGAGGCTTGGCGTGGGCGTCATACCGAGCTGTAGCATCGTGGTGACGGGCAGTTGCCCGGCGGTCACAGCTCTCAGTTCTAGCTTGCCACTCCTTCTGGAACGCCCTGGCGTGTGCTGGAACACAAGAACGGAGGGGATGGCCGTACAAAGTCTGGGCTGGGGAACGACCGGCATGGTTGGGGGTGTTGCGGAGCTCCAGAAGGCCCTGTCGAACGCCTCACAGTCCAGGCTTCCTGACGGGGCCACCTTCTTAATGAGATGTTTGACGGTCTTAACTGCAGACTCGGCGTGGCCGTTGGACTGTGGGTTATAGGGCGTTGACATGTCGTGGCGAACTCCCCACTGCTCCAAGAATTTGGCGAATTCCCGGCTAGCGAACTGTGGGCCTCCATCGGTACGGAGACGAACCCGGACGCCCAAGTCACGGAAGATTCGCCTGAAGTGACGAATCATTGCAGATGATGTGGTGTCGGTTCCGCAGGAGACAACAACAGGCCATCCAGAAAGACGATCGGCGACAACAAGAAAGTTCTTTCCAGCTGTCATGAAAAAATCAGCCGACACTGATTCGAACGGCCTGGATGGGTTGTCGTCGCAGCGCAGGGGCTCACGTTGTTGGCCTGGTTGCAGGATTTGGCATGGCTCACAGGCACGAACGGTGTTAACGATGTCTGAATTCATGCCCGGCCAGTACACCACCTGCCGTGCTCGACGTTTAGTGGCCTCGGCTCCACGGTGACTGTCATGTAGGCGACTCAAGACGTGGCGGCGAAGGGATGCTGGAACTACGATTCGAGCACCGTACAACACGAGGGCGTCGTCACAATAGAAATCTTCTCTTAACTTCCAGTAGGGACGCAGGGCATTAGGCAAAGCGTAGCGGTCGTTAGGGAACCCTTCCTTCACACAACGAAACAGCTCCGCATAAGTAGCGTCATCAAGGGCCGCACGTCAAAGGTCCTCCAGCGTCAGGTCTCTGTTTACAGGCTGATCTGGGGATGCCGGCTCTTCTGCAGTGGTAAGAGACTCTATCGCTTGTAGGGTGACAATGCTTCTGACGGACAAGCTGGTCTCAGCATCCAAAACACTGTCTTCCTGCGTAGGCTTACTCACCGGAGAGCGCGAGAGGGCATCTGGGATGCAGAGCTTCTTGCCAGGCCGCCAGGTAGCAGTAAAGATAAATGCAGATATCTTTTCTTTAAGTCGCTGCAGACGAGGGTTGTCAATGGCATCAAGTGAGTAGTTGTTAAGGATGGGGACTAAAGGGCGGTGATCTGTGACAAGATCGAAGTGTTGAAGTTCCATGAGGTAAAACTTACTCTTGAACATGGCCCATACTGCAGCTAGCAACTCGAGTTCTATTGTCGCATATCGGGTCTCTGCATCAGTCAAGAATCGAGAACCGCATTGGACTAGGTGAAGCTTTCCTCCGCCATGATCTTGAAACAGGGCGTATCCCAGACCGTACAGGCGAGACGCGTCTGTTTGAAGGACGGTTGGGAGAGCTGGATCAAATGTGGCTAGAACAGGTGGACAAGACAAGGCCTCCTTGACCCTCTTGAAAGCCAGGTCGTGGTCAGGGGTCCACAGAAAAGCTTTTCTTGGGCTCATCAATGGACGGAGAGGTACTGCAGCGCCGGAGATATCTGGTGAGAATTCTGTGAGCTGATTCACCAGCCCCATAAACGAACGTAGATCCGTTAAGTTGGCCGGTTTGGCGAACTCCGTGATGGCTCGGACTTTTTCGGGGTCTGCTGCGATGCCCTTGTGAGACAACTGGTAGCCGCAGAAGGAGACATCTGGTGCGGCAAGGACGAACTTCTCGGCGTTGATGGTTATTTCAGAGGTTCGGCATCTGGCAAGTACGTCGTTGACACGATGAAGGTGTGTCAAATAATCATCGTCATACAAGAGGATATCATCGACAACTTTGACACAATTTAGTACTCCTTGAAGCGCGATGTCACCTCTTCTGCAGAAGGCGTCTCCAGTAGCCGCAAAACCCATGGGACCTCTAAGGTAGCGAAAGCGTCCGTATGGAGTGATGAATGTCGTCAATGACTGATCTTGCTCAGCCAGTTGAAGCTGCCAAAAGCCACACAGTGCATCCACAGTTGTAAAGAACTGAGCCTCCGGGTGGATACTGCGTATCGCTGCAAACGGTGTAGGAGATGGGTGTGCCGGACGGGACACTTGACCGTTGAGCTTGGACAAGTCGGTTGTTATGCGAACTCCCCCACTGGCCTTCGATACAACTACCATCGGGTGACACCATGGAGATGGGTCGTCTCCAGCCGGGGCGATGATACCTTGAGATACCATTGACTCGAGTTCTGCCTTCACCTGATCCTGGTAGGCTAAGGGGATGAGCCGTGAGGTATGTATGGCGAAAGGCTGTGCGTCCTCCTTCAAGTGTATCCGCATAGGTGGGCCTGACATCGGCTTAAGAGGTGCATCCTGCAAGTCGGCCTTCCTCACCAATACGTCCGAGTACTCCCGAAGGAAGTAGTCCTTGGCAGACTCAGGAGAAGTGGTGCTCAGCAATGGAAGTGGTGGGGATGCAACTTGTGGATGTGGAGGGGTTGCAGCTTGAGGTAAAGCAGCTGCAGCATCCGTATGCTCACCTCCTTGTGTAGCTCCCTCTTTTGTGACATCTGGTGACTCCCCGACCCTGTTGATGATCCCCTTAGAAGTCTTGATTTGAGTAGGGAAGTTTTTTTGTACGATGCCCAAGGTCTTACAGTGTTCCCAACACAACAGGGGTGTGCTTAAGGAGCCTTGGACGTCAATCCATCCCGTGCATGACAGCGTGCCATAGGTCATCTTCGCCTTAAAAGAACCCAAAGCAGCAGGCATCTTGGACCCATCAGCGTTGTAGTAGTCCAGCGTCGGAGGAGGGTCGAGTTCGCGCCTGGTGAGGCCCCAGTACTTGAGGTGCTGTGGACCTATTACAGTAGTGTCAGCTCCGGTGTCAGGTATCACCTCAATACTGCCTGACTCACCACCGTGTGTTATGACGACGGTGATAGTAGGTGAGGGCTTGGGTCTCTCACGTGCAGATGACTGGACTCTCCGTATGCCGCTAGCGTGATGCTCCGAAGTTTCTGGGACTTGTTGAGGTAATCGAACTCGCACTACATGAAAGGTAGAGCGATTGTCCCCAGCTGGCCCTGGATTCTTGGGTTTTGGGGGCTTCTTAAGCTTCGAAGACTTGCAGAACTTCTCGAAGTGACCGTACCGGCTACAAGCATTGCACTGAGAACTCCTTGCTGGGCATTTCTCGGTGTGTGACCAGTGGCCTGTCTTGCCACAACCAATACATGTTGCTGTTGAGGCAGGACATCCTTTGAAGCCGTGCTGGTGCTTGCCACAGTCTTTGCATGGGGATGCTGACGTAGGGGCAACCCTCTGTGTCTCTGCTTTGTTCTTGTTGGCTGCCTTTTTCCCCTTTTTATACTGAGAAACTGCACGGGCAGCATGCGGGGCTCTCAAAGCAGTGGCAGCTGACCTGGTGGCCTCATGTGCACGACACAACATTACGACATCCGTAAGGGTGGAGGAGGCGTCGAGGGGGATGATCTTCTGGACCACCTCCTCGTCATTGACGCCAGTTAGGATACCGTGTTTGATCTGTCGTGAGTCGACACACAGAGCTGTGTTGTACAGTGGATAAACAGAGTGGGACAGAGGGTGCCAGGGAGACCCCTTGACCACATACCAGATGTGGGCATAGAGGGGAGAAAGAGAAAGTTTCAAGTGTCTTTGACGAACGGTGAGGAAAGGCACAAGGGAAAAGTTGGTTGAGTGCCAGTCGTTGTAGAACTAAACTTTATGGAATCGAGAGAGACAGAACTTTATGAAAATTGTTTAAGAGACAAAGCCTTACATTTTGAAAGTTTGGAACTCACAGTCGCTGTGACTGGAGAAAATAGGTAACTGCCAAGATTTTGAAAATCAGAGAGACTGCATTAGAGGCAGATTCACCCTGACTTACTACTGAGGAGGTTCACCCAACTCAGCTCCCATTGGGGCTGGGATATTGGGATAAGTGGAAGCTCTCTTCTAATGCAGTCTTAAAAGCAGCCGTAGGATGTTAGTGTTAGGATTTGATTTTATGTAGGATTGTGTTTTATTATGTAATGCTCCGTGTTTACTTTAAAATGTATTGCTCCGTGTTTACTTTAAAATGTATTGCTCCGTGATTATTTTTATTATGTGTGGCTCCATGATTATGAATATTTTTATAAGCTCCTAGAAGAATTACTTATGTGCTTGATTATGTATGTATCAAAGCAAGAAGATAGGATGATGTTATTATATGACAGAAGGAGCAAGGAAAGAAATTAGATGAGCTACTTATGTGCTTTATTATGTATGTGTTAAAGCAAGAAGATAGGATGATATTATATGACAAAAGGTGCAAGGGAAGATTATTTGTTAATTAAATTTATAGAAAACGGAAAGATTTTTAATGACAATCATTTTAGAAATTAGTGTTCTGTAACCCCGTGACCAAAGTATAAGTTGATTAACAGAACACGAAAACGTTGCAATAATGAGCAACGAAATTGGTGGCAGCGGTGGGATTTATTGCAACATTGATGATATTGCAACATTGAATATATTGTAACATTGATTATATTGCAGCATTGCATATATTGCAACATTGATTATATTGTAACATTGCAACATTGCAGAAATTGCAACATTGCAGAAATTGCAACATTGCAACATTGCAGAAATTGCAACATTGCATACATTGTTAGATAGATTTTGCAACCATGTATAAATTGTTAGATGGATTAATAGATTGCAAGCAATCGTGAAATTGAAGATAAAAAGGAAAAAAATTTTCTTTGCAATTTCAACCTAGTTTGAAATTGTATGATTCTTTGTGACTTATATGAGACGCATTAATCCTGGATTGTTAAAACCAAGCAGTTTTGAAAACAAAAATATTGAGGTTCAGAGAATAAAACCACATTAACTTTTGATCTTGTGTTGCAATAAAACCTAAGAGAAATGGCTCAAACACAATCACTTGGCAGCACCAGCACCTATTTTAGTAAGGATGATATTGTAGAGGCAATTACAGATAATAAAAGGAAGAATTTTAATAAGATTATCGGATTACCGTATTTTGTGGAGGCA
This sequence comes from Cancer borealis, assembly GCA_036785275.1. Classification (NCBI taxonomy): domain Eukaryota; kingdom Metazoa; phylum Arthropoda; class Malacostraca; order Decapoda; family Cancridae; genus Cancer; species Cancer borealis. Next base: position 48,969 of record JAXIVD010001434.1, on the reverse strand, counting down.
GTGAACCAAGCCTTATGCACGAGTTGTCATCTGTTACTCGTTGACCGAAAAAGACATTAACTGAACTCTACATTAGAATTCAAGGCATTGTTGAGCAGTTAGAATCACTTAAGCCTACAGGCAAGGATGTTTATAGTGATATGTTTGTTTCCATTATCATTAATGCATTACCTAAAGACTTTTCATACATTTTAACAGAAGTTGATATGAAAATTCCTTTAACTGTCTATAAAAAGGCATTAAAGTATGTAGCCTCACACCCAAACCTACAGCTTATGGATGTTGCAATAAGGAAAGAAATGAGTAAGGATATTCCAGTAAATTCCATCACCTCATAGGAAACGCCTGTCTATCAGATACCAACAGGAAGAAATGAGACTTATTGTCAGAGATGTGAGATAATCAGTCACGACACACAACACTGTCGAGCCTCAGATGTCATCGATTTGGTCATAATTTTAGGTGCCGATTCATCTATGGTAGTTATAGGAGCGGTGAATGGAAAATCAGGCCACGTATTTATTTAAGAGAAACTAGGAAATAAAATTGGTAAGGAGCAATTAACATTAATTGATACTAGAGCAGGAGTCTCTATAATAGGAGCTGAATTAGCGAGAGCATTAGGAAAAATAAAATAATTCAAGATTTAACCACAATCTGGAAATGTTATGAACACTGCAGGAAAAACAAGATTAACACTAGAAATAGGAGGAAGAAATTATATTTATGAATTAATTATTAATGAAGAAAGAGAATTAACTTCACAATTGATATTAGGCTGGCATTTTATGAAAAGGTACGATGTGAAATTTCAGACTAACCCACTGAAGCTCTATATTGAAAGAAATAATTAAATACAGTTAATACCAGTTAAATACCATTAGAACATGCACTGCATATACCGAAAGAAAATAAAAACGCCACGAAAAGAGATTATAGAGAATAGTAAATGCAAGTGTTTAGTAGCAGATGCAACAGTATTAGAAGGAGAAAATATAAGTTTTATAGAACTGGAAACCAGTTTAGTGGATTATTATACAACTATTTTTGAGAAAATATAAGTTTTATTGTACTAGAGACCTGTCTAGTGGATTATGATATAGCTATTTTGAGTCAGTAGTAGGAAATGCTGGATCTCACACATTATGTCCGGGGATAGAGAAATTAGAATCTGATAGAGAAAATTAAAAATCTAGATTCATTATACAGTATATGAATGTGACTAATGAGAAAATTGAGCGAGAACCAAGGAGAACCTTAGGATTTGTTCAGCCATGTAATAAGGAATATTTGCCAGTTGATCAGTGTTATAATGTGAATACCATAACAGAAAAAATTAAGGAGGAACAACAAAATTGTCTTTATCAGACAATAGATGACATGTTTCTTGTAAACAGCAATGGAAATAAGATCCTAAAGTGACTTATTATGAAATATTCATCAGTCCTTGCAAACGATGATGATTCTCCAAGTGTAATTCCATTTTATTACCATACTATTAAACTAGAGTCAACCCCTAAACCTAGAAAACCATACCCTGTTCCAGTTTGTTACCATGAAAAGGTAAAAGAACAAATTAAAATAATGGAAAAGCATGGAATAATAAGACCTTCAAGATCGTCTTTTCAGTCACCTCTGGTGCCAGTAATAAAAAAGGATGTAAAATTAAGGCTTTGTATAGATTTCAGGAATTTAAATACTCATGTAATGAATGATTCATACCCCCTACCTAACATAAATAATATTCTTCATAACTTAGGTAAGGGAAAAATATTGTCATGTTTAGATTTAAAGCAAGGTTTTCATCAAATTCCTCTTACAGAAGACAGTAAAGCCTTAACTGCCTTTGTAACACCTGAAGGGTTATACGAACATAATGTCTTGCCAATGGGTTTGAAAGATAGCCCAATGTCGTTCTGATGAATAATAAATCAAGTATTAATAGGCTTGACAGCCCATATACACATGTATACTTAGATGACATTATAGTACAAGGTATAGATTTGATGGATAATATAGATAATCTTGAAAGGATATTCCTTAGACTCCAGGAATCAAAATTAAAAGTGAATTTAGGGAAATACTCTTTCTTTACGACAAGTGTAAAATATTTAGGACATATCATCTCCGCAGAGGGATTAAAACCTCAGCCAAATATAATAGAAGCAGTAAATAAGATGTCCACACCCAAAACAGTAAAAGAATTATAGTCATTCTGGGGGTGACTAACTACAGAAAATTCATACAAGGTTATGCTGGGATGGCAGCTCCCTTAAATAAACTTACAGAAGGTCACAGGAAAAAAAAAAAAAAAAAAAAAAAAAAAAAAAAAAAAAAAAAAATATATATATATATATATATATATATATATATATATATATATATATATATATATATATATATATATATATATATATATATATATATATATATATATATAAATACATAGATTAGAATAATGAAGCTAAACAAGCATTTGTTAAACTCAAAAGAGTATTGTCAGAGCAAATAACACTTTTTTTTCCTGATTTTAATTTAAAAAAAAACGTTTTATGTTACCACGGATGCTTCTAATATTGCAATTGATGGTGTTCTACGACAAAGGGATGAATATGATAATCTGAGACCACTTACGTTTTTGGCAGAAAAATAAATAAGGCTGAGATTAATTATAGTACTTTTGAAAGAAGAAGCACTAGTATTTGTGTATGGTCTGAAAATAAACAGGACGTTATGTCTAAGATTTCTTATATTGGTTCACACTGATCACCGACCCTTGATATGGTTATTATATACCTCTAATGCGAACAGTAAAATTGCTAGATGGCAATTATTAGTAGCTGAATATGATATTAAAGTGGATATTATATCCCCGGTAAGGAAAATAAGGTAGCTGACTGTTACTCAAGATTAAGGCATCACAAGGATAGCCTAGAAGGTAATGATGATATTAATGAGTTATTGGAAAATGAAAATATATGTGTAGTAACAGAAGAAAAAGCAGATATGTATCTAAAACGGGATCTAGAATAAGTATTATGAGATTACAAAATGAAAATGAGTATTATGAATTATTGAGACAATTATTATGAGATTATAAGATAAAGATGAGTATTATGGATAATTGCAACAATTGTTAAGGGAAGGTTATGATGTCGACACAATTAAGAAAGAGTTAAGTAAGCACAAAAAGGAAGTTGGAGAATTGAATTTAGAAGAAATGATTGTGGATAATAATATTTTATATAGATCGAGTAAAAATAATTATGGTGAATGGACTAGACAGATTGTAATGCCTAATTCTTATAAACATCAAGCTTTGAAACTGGCACATTCTATGCTACCTGCAGGGCATAGGGGTGTGCAAGTTACATTAGCAAGATGTCAAAAGTTTTCATACTGGTACGGTATGAAAAAGGATGTTGAGAATTATTGCAAGGCATATCTATATAATCGCTTTAAGCGACCTAGGGGACGCCTCAGCACCACTGAAAAGTTATCCGGATATACTTATGCCTTTTGAATGTGTACACGTGAATTTATTTGGGCCCATAGTAAATTCATAAAAAAATATATAAATATTGTTTAATATTGATTGATGTGCTTACAAGATATTTGATTGCTGAACCGATTAAAACGGACAGTTGTGGAAGTAGCTCAAGTATTTTTTGAGTTAGTGGTATGTAAGCATGGAGTACCTAAGACCTTGGTTGCAGACCAAAGTAAAGAATTTGTTAATGAAATATGAAAAGAAGTAGCTAAGTTTTTGCAAATGAAACATATAACAACCACTCCATACCATCCACAAACAAATGGCGTAATAGAGAGATGGTACTGTATTGAAGATATTACGCACTTTAGTGCAGGATAATGTTAGTATTTGGGAAACAATGTTCCCTATAGCTATTTTTGCCTATAACACGGCATTTCATAGAAGCCTCCGAGACAGTCCATTTTTCTTAATGTATCTTAGGGATCCTTGTTTCCCTTTTGAAATTATGAAAGAAGAGAAAACATGGTATAATATTGATGATTATAGACAGGAAATGGCAAATAAAGCTAATAGAGTTTATGCAAGAAGCAAACTATATTTAGAGGAAGCTTAAGAATGTTACAAAGAAAAAAGATGAGAGCAAAGATAATAATAATTGAAATAGGAGACAGAATATATGTAAGACAAGTGCCAAGAAAAGGGTTACTGTCTTAACTACAACCAGCCTACAATGGTCTATTCAGAGTGCTAGAAGAAGTGAGTGATGTAGTAATAAAAGGAAGAAATATTAGATCCGGCGATATAAAGACATTACATACAGATAGAGTACGTGTTATACATGAAGATAATATTACACCACATTTAAATCTTAATGTGAAGAGAGTAAAACCAGTACATGGCAATGGAGAAACAGAGAGACAAGAATAAGCCTTCAACCCGTAGATCTATTTCCGTTTTTTCTAAGGATACAGATGATAATTCAGTGGATAATGCAGTAAATAATTCAATGGGGAGTGCATTAGAAAATTTAATTGAGGAGGATAAAGAACCTATAAAATATACATAAAAATGTATATTAGTAATTTATTATTATATTTCTTTTAAAATAAATATTGATGATATCACTGAACCCATTAAAAGAGCTGAAAACCTTACAATCAATATTAGTCGCAATTTTAATAATGTAAAAGATAATGATTTTACAAGTGATTTAATTATGCGAAGTGATTTAATTATGTGATATGTGTTTGGATTTGATTCGAAGTTTAAGCAGTTACATTTTGCTATGAATGATTACTTGATCCATATTTTAGGTTATATCATAAATGATTTCAAGAGAAATAGACATACAAGAGGTGTTGTAAATATTATTGGATCCATTGCAAATGCTCACTTTGGTACAGCAACACAAGACCAAATAAATCACATTAACGAGAAATTGCAATCTCTTAATCAATTTACGGAAGAAGAAGAAAGAAGAGTCCGCAATGTACACTCTCTTATTTGAATGTTACTCTAGGTGATTTAACGAAATGTACACCAAGCATTAGATAAGCTGGAAACGACTACGAGTATGACTGAAAAATATTTAATAAATTAAATAATACAACAACTGAATCAAATCAAGAAGTACTTATATCAAAAACTTTTCTACATGTACAATTAGCTATGTGTTATCTCTGAGGATCATATAAATTTAAGAATTGGGTTACAGACCATGTTGGAAAACCATATTTCTCCTCACAGTGTAACTAACACTATGTTATTGAAATTATTAGATGATATTTCTGTTAAGATCATTGGTTTATTGTTCCCTCATGAACTAGAATTTTTAGATTTACATAGAGCTGCTATTCGTATTGTATATAAGACTGCATTAGATGGTTTGAGTTTCTACTTACTTATTCCCCTCAGAAGTGATCCCTCAGACACTTTTGATATCTTAAAATGGATTATTTACCATATCCTATTCCACATACTGATGCTTTATTGTTACATTATATATCAAAGCATTATTTGGTTATTAGTGAGTCAAGAACTCATTATTTTTTTATGGATGATTTTAATTTATGTAGGAAATATGATGATTTATTGATTTGTCCACCAATGGGACCAGTTATTACAGAAATACTGATTTTTGTGAATTAGCATTGTTTCTTGAAATACAATCTGTCTCTAACTGTGTAAAACACAAATTGTTTAGGAGTTTCCATCTATTTTTATCATATATTTGCAAGGATGGATTTATGCAACCAGTAGATAGCAAGCCATACCCTTTCTCTCTCCCTCTTCCCTTCACAACATGGGAACATGGATTTCTCATGAATGTTACTAATGTCACCCTACCCAGCTGTAATAGATTGGATCTTATACCCCTAAACGACTACATTGACCAGCTGCAGCCAATATTGACGTAACAGGACACTGCTGCGGGACTCCCGGAGTGGACGCGAATGGGTATCACGGTGTTGGTCACCCTACTCCTCGTCTTACTAGCTGTTGAAATGAAATGGGCGCGTGATTGCTGGCACGCTTCTCAGTTATCCAAGCAACCGGAAGATACCCAAGAGTCTCATGAATTGATGCCAGATCTTGCACCGTCAACTTCAGCGGTTTGTCCACATCATTATTATGTTGCACGAGGACGTGCATTTTAAAAGGGGGGTATGTCGTGAGTCGACACACAGAGCTGTGTTGTACAGTGGATAAACAGAGTGGGACAGAGGGTGCCAGGGAGACCCCTTGACCACATACCAGATGTGGGCATAGAGGGGAGAAAGAGAAAGTTTCAAGTGTCTTTGACGAACGGTGAGGAAAGGCACAAGGGAAAAGTCGGTTGAGTGCCAGTCGTTGTAGAACTAAACTTTATGGAATCGAGAGACAGAACTTTATGAAAATTGTTTAAGAGACATAGCCTTACATTTTGAAAGTTTGGAACTCACAGTCGCTGTGACTGGAGAAAATAGGTAACTGCCAAGATTTTGAAAATCAGAGAGACTACATTAGAGGCAGATTCACCCTGACTTACTACTGAGGAGGTTCACCCAACTCAGCTCCCAATGGGGCTGGGATATTGGGGTAAGTGGAAGCTCTCTTCTAATGCAGTCTTAAAAGCAGCCGTAGGATGTTAGTGTTAGGATTTGATTTTATGTAGGATTGTGTTTTATTATGTAATGCTCCGTGTTTACTTTAAAATGTATTGCTCCGTGATTATTTTTATTATGTGTGGCTCCATGATTATGAATATTTTTATAAGCTCCTAGAAGAATTACTTATGTGCTTGATTATGTATGTATCAAAGCAAGAAGATAGGATGATGTTATTATATGACAGAAGGAGCAAGGAAAGAAATTAGAAGAGCTACTTATGTGCTTTATTATGTATGTGTTAAAGCAAGAAGATAGGATGATATTATATGACAAAAGGTGCAAGGGAAGATTATTTGTTAATTAAATTTATAGAAAACGGAAAGATTTTTAATGACAATCATTTTAGAAATTAGTGTTCTGTAACCCCGTGACCAAAGTATAAGTTGATTAACAGAACACGAAAACGTTGCAATAATGAGCAACGAAAGATCCATGCCTCCTGACAGTCATTGTTGTTGGCTTTGCAGACATCTATTTCTTCTGAGAGACTTTTCAACCTCACAAAGAAGTCTGCAAAGGATTCACCTGGTGCTTGCTTGCAACTAGTGAATGCCCGCCGTCGTAGAGCCTCATTACTTGAGTCCTTAATGTGGTGCTGAAGGGCGTCGAGTATCTCGTCGACGGAAGAAGTAGAGTCTGGAGGCACCAGCAACGTGTGCTCCAGCACTCTCTGAGTCTCAAGGGAGAGGCACATCCTCAGTTGGATGAGCTGTTTTGGTTGAGGTAGGCCGGCCAAGTCAACCATGGTGGCGTAGTCCATCCAACGTCTTCTCCACTCACTGAAATACTGGAAGGTGATATCAGTGGAGAGTACTGGTGGCGGCTGAACAGCAGCCTTGGGTGCTGACGGGGTTCCAACGGGGTTCGGCAACACGTTCCCCTGACCAGCTGAAGAAGACACAGACGGGGAGGCAGAGTGCAAAGGAACGTGTGGAGAGGTCAGTGTTGCCAACAAAGCCTCAAAACGTGCTGCATCCTCTCGTTTTTGTTCTGCCATTTCCGCCCGATAACGTGCTGCCTCTTCCTCACATTCAGCTCGCATGCGTGCCGCTTGCTCCTCTCGTTCATCGCGTATCCGTGCTGCTTCCTCCTCGCGATCGACACGTGCGGCATCATCTCTCTCCTTCATGAAGTTGAAAAAAGCGTAGAGATCCATTGGTGGCTGCTGCGAAGGTGAGTCGAGTCTGGGCGGGGAAGACGAGTCGTGAGCAGAAGATTCCTCCTCTTGTTTACGAGAGGTATTTTTCTTCTTTTGGTTCGGCATAATACGTCACTCACTCTCTGACACGTAAGAGTAAAGTGTGCTATATAATGCTCATGTGAGTCTGTATGTAAAAGGTGTATGCAGGTAGAAACAGTGACGGCTGTGGTGGTGTTTGGCAGTGTGGCGGGTGGTGGTGGGGAAGGGAGGGGACGGGGGGCGGTGAGGCGGACGCTAGCCTCGAGGCAATCCCCCCCAGTGTCCACCGTGACTCTAAAGCGAGAGGAGGTGCGACGCGCTGCGCTCCCCAGAATGCTTCACCGAGACCTACCTCCACCGTATACACTGCTGTATACTGCCAAAAAAAACACCGCACACACTGCTGGGAGTCACACGTTGGTAGCTGGCTATGTTGCATGTTGCTATGGTCGGTCCGCGTCCCTGGTAACTCCAGCCAAGATGATGCCTCGCCTCCTCGTAGGTCGTCCACTGCTCTCCTCCACTTCACTGCGCCATGTAGGTTGCTTAACCAACGTCCTTAAGGATAAGGTGAGGACGACGGAAAGACTGGAGTAATAATGTAGATCCTTTAATGGGAGAGTCAGAGTGGGCGTATGTTCCTAAGAGCAAGGCGGGGAACAGACTGCCCGTACATACGTGAGGCGCGCGGGAACATGAGATGCCAGTTAGTGAAATGCAACATAATAAATACAAATTGGAATGAGATATCAGTACATCATTAACCTACAGACAGCAGACTCAATTGGAAAACACACATAAATAATTTACTAGTTCGTTGCCATAAAAAAGTCAATGTCCTAAAATACCTATCAGGTACTTCTTGGGGAGCAGACAGAAAATCTTTATTAATGGTGTACAAGTCCTTAATTCGTTCTCACTTAGACTATGGCTCACCGGTGTATGGGTCTGCGTCGGACGCAACACTGAGGAGGCTGGATGTATTTCAGAATGCATGTCTGCGAATGTGTCTTGGAGCCCTACGGTGTACACGCGTGGGGCGTTTGGAGGTTGAGGCCAATATACCACCACTAAGTATGCGACGGGACGGCCTATTACTGGCATACGGCCTGTCAACGGCCCGGAAGAATCCACTCGGTCTCATGGCAGCTACTGCAATTAAGCAGCACCACCATCTCCACACTGGTCGACACCATCCACTAGCTGTCCGCCTTCACACTTTATGCCAGAAGTGTGAAGTGGACCTTGACGGTGTTGACCAGCTTGTGCAACAAACAAAAGCTCCTTGGGAGCCCAATGCCAACATTATTATCAAATGGCTACCCAACCACAAGCCTGCCATGACCGAAGTGGAGATAGGCTATCACTTCCGGGCTCTCGTCGCTAGCCTCCCTCCCTCCCTCCACCTGTACACTGACGGCTCCAAGTCGAGTGAATGTGTGGGTGCTAGTGTTTGGTCGCGTGAATGTGCCCTCAGGTTCCGACTACCTTCCCATACATCGGTGTTTTCCTCAGAACTTTTTGCAATTGATAAAACCATAGACTATGCACTAAATTCAAATCATAACGTAATTGTCATTTTCACGGACTCTATGTCAGCCCTTCAGGCGATAGAGTCAGGGCGCACGGATGCCAATGAAATCCAAGGCAATATCATTAACAAGCTAAATTCACGCCGTAAGTCTTTCTCTTTGTTTTGGGTGCCTGGTCATTCGCATATTTACGGGAATGAGCAGGCTGACATGCTGGCTAGGTCCGCTGCAGAGCTCGAGGGAGCGTGGAACCTCCGTCGCGATCTGCAGTCATGTCTCTCGGCTGCAAAATCATCAGTTTACCTCCTGTGGCAAAGTCACTGGGACAACCTCCATCTTCCCACAGTAAAACCCATCCTAGGCGAGTGGGCTTCCTCCAACCGCCCCACAAGGCGTCAGGAGGTGGTCCTCGGACGCCTCAGGATGGGCAGCACCCTACCCACCCACATGCTCCCCTACATCGCCCACGCCTTCCCACCCCAATGCATCACCTGCCACACTACCCTCTCTATCGACCACATCCTGCTTCACTGTGTGCGTTATCGGGAGGCGCGACGGTCCCTCGCAGCTTGCTGTGAAGCCCGCCGCCTTCCGATGACGCAGACCACCCTTCTGGGTGACCAGCATCCGGATGTGGTCGATAACCTGATGATTTTCCTGGCCGAGACCAACTTAATCAAAGAGTTATGACTTACTTGTATATTTCAATGTTTTTCTTTTTTATTAATGACACTTTGTACATACTGCACTTTCTTTTATTATAAATATGTTTTGAATTAATGATTATGTGTCTAGCGTGAATGTCATGCACTTATCACCAAATTTATTGTAAATACGTATTCGTACGTATCCTCCCCCATTATATGTATGTATCATTTTTGTCCCCCACTTACCCTGACTAATGACTTTAGTTTTGCCTTAGGTTCAGGCCCCAAGAATGAATGTGTATGCATGATGCGTGACTGATATTGTATGAATATACTTTAATTTTTTTTTTTTTCTATGTACAAATATAAAATGAAAAAAAAAAAAAAAAAAATCAAACAAGCAAACAAACAAATAAACAAACAAATTTGTAAATAATTTAAAGGAAAAAAAAAAAAAAAAAAAAAATTATAAATAAATAAAAAATAAGTTCAAAATCTAATTTATATGGCCTAATAGCCTATGCCATGGCTAATGGCCAAAAAAAATAAATAAATAAAAAATAAAGGTCTAGACGGAAAATCAGGAGACTGAGCCCAGACACGGTACGGTGTACACGTGGTCCTGCTGCTATTGTCTTTCACCTTCGGGTGTTTAAAATATTTTGACGGCCCCTCAGGTCTAGGTTAGATAAATAAATATAGGTGTCCCTCTACCCATGTACTGAGTTTTGCTACTTCATTGTCCTCACCTTAGTGACAACAGTAAGTGTCTGTTGTCAGGTTGTCAGATTGTCCTTCCTCTCTCACCTACGGAGTGTCCGCCTCAGTGAGCGTGCTTTAGGGGTGAATTAACACCGATCGGCCCCCCTAGAGTGGTTTGGCAAGACAATCTGACGCTAGGAAACTCCTCCCTGGTGTCCTCCCGCTTGTGTCCCGCTCCCCTCCTGTAGGAGGGGGGTATAACCCATGGCTGACGCCGCTTACCCCCCTCCCCCCTCTAGGGGGAGGGAGGGTCCAGACCGACCACCCCTGACGAACACACGGCCCATCTCCCATGACAAAGCAACCTATGTGACTCTAAAATCTAAGACCCAGACCCGCCTTTCTACTGTAAATTCTTTTATAATTAAAAAAGTCATTGATGTAAACATTGGTACTGTTGCCAATGTAAAAAAAACTTGCAAGCGGAGATCAATTAATTGAATCATTCAACTCCAAACAGGTCAGTTCCCTAATGAAGCTACAACGCATGCATGATATTGAGATTGAAGCTTCGATCCCAGTATCCATGAACTCGTGTCGGGGGGTTGCCTCCCATCGCAATTTTGTGGATATGACGGAAAAAGAAATCATTGATAACATGCATGACCAGGGCGTCATTGGGGCTAGAAAGATAACTAAATTCGTTGACGGTGCGGGAAGGAACACTGCTTCAGTCACTTTAACTTTTGCTGTTGCCAAGTTGCCTGATAGAGTGGATGTAGGATACGAGCGGGTTCCCGTTCGTCCCTATATTCCAGACCCTCTTCGGTGCTTTAAATGTCAACTCTATGGACACCACGGAAATGCTTGTCGTTCGGTTCACTCTTTTTATGGTAAGTGTGCTTGCGAAGGTCATTCGTCGGAACAGTGTTTGTCACTGGTAGAAAAGTGTCGTAACATTCAGAAGCTCACTCTACTTTCTCGCGAGATTGTCCTGCTTGGAAGCTGGAGAAAGAGGTCTGTACCGTTAAGGCAGTCGAAGGCATCTCGTACTTTGACGCGAGGAAGCGAGTGAAGGAGGCGCACGTTGCGCCTTCTCCAGGCGTTTCATACGCGGCAAGCGTACAGATGCGTCCAGTGATGAAGTCTGTTTCGATTCAGACTGAGCCTCTGCCGGCTGCACCTGTCCCATCTGTTTCTCTCACCAAAAGTACCTCATCCACTCCTCCAACACCTACTACCAGAAAAACAACCACACCTGCCTCTTCCTCCTCCCCCTCCTCTTCCTCCACCTCCTCCTCCACCTCCACCTATACCCCCTCCTCCTCCTCCTCCTCCTCCTCCTCCTCCTCCTCCACTAAAACCAGATATGCCTCTGCTGTCTCTACAACTCCACCAAAGAAAGAAAAGAACGACAAGGATAATAATAAATGTAATTACACAAAATTAGAACGCAATTCCTCCTCTCATGTCATCCCAGCTCCCGCGCCATCGAGAAGGGGCTCTCACGCTCGCTCCCTCTTGACCAGCTCCGGGGAGTTAACAATTGATGAACCGATGCAGATCTCCTCTTGCAAGGGCCGAGAGAGATCCCCGGCTAGCGCCTCCGAGCGCAAAAAAACTAGGAAACACGGCCGCTTCCATAACTCATAAACCATTACGTTCAACGTTTTACAGTGGAACTGTAGAAGTATTCGGAATAAACTTCCATATTTGTCACTTTTAGTGAACTTACACAGGCCGTCCGTTATTTGCCTACAAGAGACGATGCTGGAGGATCGTTCTGATCCTTCAGTACTAAAACACTACCATGCGTACAGAAGACACGACGGTCACGGCGTGGCCGTATACACACATAAAACACTACCACACACAGAAGTGACGTTGGATACCACTCTGGAGGCAGTCGCGTGCAGAGTGAAATTCAATGGCACGTATCTGGCTATCTGCTCTCTCTACTTGCCTCCCAATACGCCTATTGCTGATGTTGACTTAAGGTCGTTATTTCGCCAGCTTCCAAGCAACAAGCTGGTTTTGGGCGACTTTAACGCCCATCATCAGCAATGGGGCAGTGAGAGGTCAAGTGTACGTGGGGAACAGATTGTTAACATTCTCCTACAGACAAACCTCTGTCTTCTGAACGATGGTTGTGCGACTCGTGTAGACGATCGGACAGGTAACGCGACTGCCATTGACTTGTCATTGGCCTCGCCAAATATGCTCTCTGACTTCTCTTGGGAGGTCAGCGATGACGCACACGGAAGTGACCACCTACCAATCTGCATTTCTTACGCACGCGACGTTGCCACTATCCCTCCTCCACCTAAATTAAATTTTAAGAAAGCAGATTGGGCAACCTTCCATGTGATCGCCGATGTGGATATATCTGGCGAGGACACTGACACAATGGTTAGCAACGCAACACAATCCATTTTACACGCAGCTGAGGCATGTATTCCGAAAACTTCTACAATTCACACAAAGCATGGCGTTCCATGGTGGACAACGGATTGCCGACAAGCACTTCGTGAGCGTAATAGGCGATACAGGTATTTCAGCCAGCAGCCCAGTCAAGCTAATTTCATGGCCTATAAAAAGGCAAGGGCTCAGGCAAGGAAAGTCATCCTTCAAGCTAAGAGGGGGCTCTTTCAGAGAGTTCACGTCATCAATATGCCGTACAACCCCGCTAGGACAGGTATGGAACACAGTCCATGTCCTTAGCGGGAAAAAAACAACCACTCCGATAACCACACTCATCACCAACGGGGATGTTACAGACACCCCCCCAGCTATTGCCAACACCTTAGCCCGGCAATTTGAACAGGCGAGTAGCTCCGCCTCGTTCCACCCTGCCTTCCTTCCCCGGAAGGAGGCAGCAGAACAAACAGTCCCAAACTTTGCCACAGGAGGCGTAAACACTGATTACAACTCAGAGTTTACGCCGGATGAACTCCTCCTTGCCCTGAAATCCTGTAAAGGCTCCAGTCCTGGTCCAGATCAAATATCATACAGCATGCTCCAACATCTCGGCCCTAGTTCACTTACTAAATTACTCTCCCTTTATAATAGAATCTGGACCACTCACACCTTCCCCCAATCTTGGCACTTTGCTCACGTTATCCCAATACCCAAAAAGACTGGTCGCCTTACGGACCCCAGTGCGTTTCGCCGTATTGCGCTCACGAGCTGTCTCTGTAAGGTCATGGAACACATGATTAACAAAAGGCTATTTTTTTGTTTTAGAAGCAAAAGGTGTGTTAAGTGGTCAACAATCGGGTTTTCGTAAATACCGAAGCACGATGGACCATTTAATGCACCTGGAGCATTGTATTTCAGGGGCTTTTGCCAAAAAAGAATTCATGATAGGAGTGTTCTTGGACATTCACAAAGCCTTCGACATGACATGGCGACACGGTATCCTCATGAAACTCCATGCTCACGGTTTAAGAGGTAACTTGCCTATTTTTGTTCATAATTTCTTACAGGACAGAACTTTCTCTGTCAAGCTTCCCGGTAACGTATTCTCGGACATTTATGTCCAGGAAAATGGGGTGCCACAGGGTAGTGTTCTTAGTCCTACATAATTTTGTGTTATGATTAATGATATTCTGTCATCAACTCCTGTCCCAAGAAATCTTAAATACTCGCTCTATGCTGACGACTGTGCGTTATGGCATTCGTCGCCAAATGCGCGGTTCTCGGCTGGACGGATTCAAATTGCTCTTGACTCCGTCCAACAGTGGGCCTCTATGTGGGGATTTAAGTTTTCTGTTCCAAAGTGTATCAGTGTAGTTTTCACTCAACGTAAAATTCCCGCTTTGCATATTTCTCTTCAAGGTCAGCCGATACCGTTTCAAAACTCAGTTAAGTTCTTGGGTCTGCATTTTGACAGCAGACTCAATTGGAAAACACACATAAATAATTTACTAGTTCGTTGCCATACAAAAGTCAATGTCCTAAAATACCTATCAGGTACTTCTTGGGGAGCAGACAGAAAATCTTTATTAATGGTGTACAAATCCTTAATTCGTTCTCACTTAGACTATGGCTCACCAGTGTATGGGTCTGCGTTGGACGCAACACTGAGGAGGCTGGATGTATTTCAGAATGCATGTCTGCGAATGTGTCTTGGAGCCCTACGGTGTACACGCGTGGGGCGTTTGGAGGTTGATGCCAATATACCACCACTAAGTATGCGACGGGACGGCCTATTACTGGCATACGGCCTGTCAACGGCTCAGAAGACTCCACTCGATCTCATGGCAGCTACTGCAATTAAGCAGCACCACCATCTCCACACTGGTCGACACCGTCCACTAGCTGTCCGCCTTCACACTTTATGCCAGAAGTGTGAAGTGGACCTTGACGATGTTGACCAGCTTGTGCTACCAACAAAAGCCCCTTGGGAGCCCAAAGCCAACACCATTACAAAATGGCTACCCAAGCACAAGCCTGCCATGACAGAGGTGGAGATAGGATATCACTTCCGGGCTCTCGTCGCTAGCCTCCCTCCCACGCTCCACCTGTACACTGACGGCTCCAAGTCGAATGAATGTGTGGGTGCTAGTGTTTGGTCGCGTGAATGTGCCCTCAGGTTCCGTCTACCTTCCCATACATCCGTTTTTTCCTCAGAACTTTTTGCAATTGATAAAGCCATAGATTATGCACTAAATTCAAATCATAACGTAATTATCATTTTCACGGACTCTATGTCAGCCCTTCAGGCGATAGAGTCAGGGCGCACGGATGCCTATGAAATCCAAGGCAACATCATTAATAAGTTAAATTCACGCCGTAAGTCTTTCTCTTTGTTTTGGGTGCCTGGTCATTCGCATATTTACGGGAATGAGCAGGCTGACATGCTGGCTAGGTCCGCTGCAGAGCTCGAGGGAGCGTGGAACCTCCGTCGCGATCTGCAGTCATGTCTCTCGGCTGCAAAATCATCAGTTTATCTCCTGTGGCAAAGTCACTGGGACAACCTGCATCTTCCCACTGTAAAACCCATCCTAGGCGAGTGGGCTTCCTCCAGCCGCCCCACAAGGCGTCAGGAGGTGGTCCTCGGACGCCTTAGGATGGGCTGCACCCTACCCACCCACATGCTCCCCTACATCGCCCACGCCTTCCCACCCCAATGCATCACCTGCCACACTACCCTCTCTATCGACCACATCCTGCTTCACTGTGTGCTTTATCGGGAGGCGCGACGGTCCCTCGCAGCCTGCTGTGAGGCCCGCCGCCTTCCGATGACGCAGACCACCCTTCTGGGTGACCAGCATCCGGATGTGGTCGATAACCTGATGATTTTCCTGGCCGAGACCAACTTAATCAAAGAGTTATGACTTACTTTTATATTACAATGTTTTTCTTTTTTATTATTGATACTTTGTATATACTGCACTTTCTTTTATTATAAATATGTTTTGAATGAATGATTATGTGTCTAGCGTGAATGTCATGCACTATTCCTCACGTTTATTGTAAATACGTATTCGTACGTATCCTCCCCCATTGTATGTATGTATCATTTTTGTCCCCTACTTCCCCTGACTAATGACTTTAGTTTTTGCCTTAGGTTCAGGCTCCCAAGTATGAATGTGTATGCATGATGCGTGACTGGAATTGTATGAATATATTTTTATTTTTTTTCTATGTGCAAATATAAAATGAATAAAAAAAATAAATTAATTAATTTAAAAAAAAATTGGAAAACGCACATAAATAATTTACTAGTTCGTTGCCATAAAAAAGTCAATGTCCTAAAATACCTATCAGGTACTTCTTGGGGACCAGACAGAAAATCTTTATTAATGGTGTACAAGTCCTTAATTCGTTCTCACTTAGACTATGGCTCACCGGTGTATGGGTCTGCGTCGGACGCAGCACTGAGGAGGCTGGATGTATTTCAGAATGCATGTCTGCGAATGTGTTTTGGAGCCCTACAGTGTACACGCGTTTGGAAGTTGAGGCCAATATACCACCACTAAGTCTGCGACGGGACGGCCTATTACTGGCATACGGCCTGTCAACGGCCCGGAAGACTCCACTCGGTCTCATGGCAGCTACTGTAATTAAGCAGCACCACCATCTCCACACTGGTCGACACCGTCCACTAGCTGTCCGCCTTCACACTTTATGCCAGAAGTGTGAAGTGGACCTTGACGGTGTTGACCAGCTTGTGCAACAAACAAAAGCCCCTTGGTAGCCCAATGCCAACATCAATATTAATTGGCTACCCAACCACAAGCCTGCCATGACCGAAGTGGAGATAGGCTATCACTTCCGGGCTCTCGTCGCTAGCCTCCCTCCCTCCCTCCACCTGTACACTGACGGCTCCAAGTCGAGTGAATGTGTGTACACGTGGTCCTGCTGATATATTCTTTCACCTTCGGGTGTTTAAAATATTTTGACGGCCCCTCAGGTCTAGGTTAGATAAATAAATATAGGTGTCCCTCTACCCATGTACTGAGTTTTGCTACTTCATTGTCCTCCCCTTAGTGACAACAGTAAATGTCTCTTGTCAGGTTGTCAGATTGTCCTTCCTCTCTCACCTACGGAGTGTCCGCCTCAGTGAGCGTGCTTTTGGGGTGAATTAACACCGATCGGCCCCCCTAGAATGGTTTGGCAAGACAATCTGACTCTAGGAAACTCCTCCCTGGTGTCCTCCCGCTTGTGTCACGCTCCCCTCCTGTAGGAGGGGGGTGTACCCAATGGCTGAGGTCGCTTCCCCCCCTCCCCCCTCTAGGGGGAGAGAGGGTCCAGACCGACCATCCCTGACGAACACACGGCCCATCTCCCATGACAAAGCAACCTATGTGACTCTAAAATCTAAGACCCAGACCTGCCTTTCTACTGTAAATTCTTTTATAATTAAAAAAGTCATTGATGTAAACATTGGTACTGTTGCCAATGTAAAAAAAACTTGCAAGCGGAGATCTATTAATTGAAACATTCAACTCCAAACAGGTCAGTTCCCTAATGAAGCTACAACGCATGCATGATATTGAGATTGAAGCTTCGATCCCAGTATCCATGAACTCGTGTCGGGGGGTTGCCTCCCATCGCGATTTTGTGGATATGACGGAAGACGAAATAATTGATAACATGCATGACCAGGGCGTCATTGGGGCTAGAAAGATAACTAAATTCGTTGACGGTGCGAGAAGGAACACTGCTTCAGTCACTTTAACTTTTGCTGTTGCCAAGTTGCCTGATAGAGTGGATGTAGGATACGAGCGGATTCCCGTTCGTCCCTATATTCCAGACCCTCTTCGGTGCTTTAAATGTCAACTCTATGGACACCACGGAAATGCTTGTCGTTCGGTTTACTCTTTTTGTGGTAAGTGTGCTTGCGAAGGTCATTCGTCGGAACAGTGTTTGTCACTGGTAGAAAAGTGTCGTAACTGTTCAGAAGCTCACTCTACTTTCTCGCGGGATTATCCTGCTTTGAAGCTGGAGAAAGAGGTCTGTACCGTTAAGGCAGTCGAAGGCATCTCGTACTTTGACGCGAGGAAGCGAGTGAAGGAGGCACACGTCGCGCCTTCTCCAGGCGTTTCATACGGGGCAAGCGTACAGATGCGTCCAGTGATGAAGTCTGTTTCGATTCAGACTGAGCCTCTGCCGGCTGCACCTGCCCAAGCTGTTTCTCTTACTACGAATACCTCATCTACTCCTCCAACACCTACTATCATGAAAACAACCACACCTGCCTCTTCCTCCTCCCCCTCCTCCTCCTCCACCTCCTCCTCCACCTCCACCTCTACCTCCTCCTCCTCCTCCTCCTCCTCCTCCACTAAAACCAAATATGCCTCTGCTGTCTCTACCACTCCAGCTAAGAAGACAGAAAAGAATGACAAGGATAACATTAAATGTAATTACACAAGATTAGAGCGCAATGCCTCCTCTCATGTCATCCCAGCTCCCGCGCCATCGAGGAGGGGCTCTCACGCTCGCTCCCTCTCGACCAGTTCCGGGGAGTTAACTATTGATGAACCGATGCAGATCTCCTCTTGCAAGGGCCGAGAGAGGTCCCCGGCTAGCGCCTCCGAGCGCAAAAAAACTAAGAAACACAGCCGCCCCCATCGTAACCCTTAAACCATTACGTTCAACGTTTTACAGTGGAACTGTAGAAGTATTCGGAATAAACTTCCATATTTGTCACTTTTAGTGAACTTACACAGGCCGTCCGTTATTTGCCTACAAGAGACGATGCTGGAGGATCATCCTGATCTTTCAGTACTAAAACACTACCATGCGTACAGAAGACACGACGGTCACGGCGTGGCCGTATACACACATAAAACATTACCACACACAGAAGTGACGTTGGATACACTCTGGAGGCAGTCGCGTGCAGAGTGAAATTCAATAGCACGTATCTGGCTATCTGTTCTCTCTACTTGCCTCCCAATACGCCTATTGCTGATGATGACTTAAGGTCGTTATTTCGCCAGCTTCCAGGCAACAAGCTGGTTTTGGGCGACTTTAACGCTCATCATCAGCAATGGGGTAGTGAGAGGTCAAGTGTACGTGGGGAACAGATTGTTAACATTCTCCTACAGACAAACCTCTGTCTTCTGAACAATGGTTGTGCGACTCGTGTAGACGATCGGACAGGTAACGTGACTGCCATTGACTTGTCATTGGCCTCGCCAAATATGTTCTCTGACTTCTCTTGGGAGGTCAGCGACGACGCACACGGAAGTGACCACCTACCAATCTGCATTTCTTACGCACGCGACGTTGCCACTATCCCTCCTCCACCTAAATTTAATTTTAAGAAAGCAGATTGGGCGACCTTCCGTGTGATCGCCGATATGGATAAATCTGGCGAGGACACTGACACAATGGTTAGCAACGCAACACAATCCATTTTACACGCCGCTGAGGCATGTATTCCGAAAACTTCTACAATTCACACAAAGCATGGAGTTCCATGGTGGACAACGGATTGCCGACAAGCACTTCGTGAGCGTAATAGGCGATACAGGTATTTCAGCCAGCAGCCCAGTCAAGCTAATTTCATAGCCTATAAAAAGGCAAGGGCTCAGGCAAGGAAAGTCATCCTTCAAGCTAAGAGGGACTCTTTCAGAGAGTTCACATCATCGGTAAGCTGTACAACCCCCCTAGAACAGGTATGGAACACAGTCCATGTCCTTAGCGGGAAAAAAACAACCACTCCGATAACCACACTCATCACCAACGGGGATGTTTCAGACATCCCCCCAGCTATTACCAATGTACTAGCCCGGCAATTTGAATAGGCGAGTAGCTCCGCCTCGTTCCACTCTGCCTTCCTTCCCCGGAAGGAGGCAGCAGAACAAACAGTCCCAAACTTTGCCACAGGAGGCGTAAACACTGATTACAACTCAGAGTTTACGCCGGATGAACTCCTCCTTGCCCTGAAATCCTGTAAAGGCTCCAGTCCTGGTCCAGATCAAATATCATACAGCATGCTCCAACATCTCGGCCCTAGTTCACTTACTAAATTACTCTCCCTTTATAATAGAATCTGGACCACTCACACCTTCCCCCAATCTTGGCACTTTGCTCACGTTATCCCAATACCCAAAAAGACTGGTCGCCTTACGGACCCCAGTGCGTTTCGCCCTATTGCGCTCACGAGCTGTCTCTGTAAGGTCATGGAACGCATGATTAACAAAAGGCTATTTATTGTTTTAGAAGCAAAAGGTGTGTTAAGTGGTCAACAATCGGGTTTTCGTAAATACTGAAGCACGATGGACCATTTAATGCACCTGGAGCATTGCACTTCAGAGGCTTTCGCCAAAAAAGAATTCATGATAGGAGTGTTCTTGGACATTCACAAAGCCTTCGACATGACATGGCGACACGGTATTCTCATGAAACTCCATGCTCACGGTTTAAGAGGTAACTTGCCTATTTTTGTTTATAATTTCTTACAGGACAGAACTTTCTCTGTCAAGCTTCCCGGTAACGTATTCTCGGACATTTATGTCCAGGAAAATGGGGTGCCACAGGGTAGTGTTCTTAGTCCTACTTTTGTGTTATGATTAATGATATTCTGTCATCAACTCCTGTCCCAAGAAATCTTAAATACTCGCTCTATGCTGACGACTGTGCGTTATGGCATTCGTCGCCAAATGCGCAGTTCTCGGCTGGACGGATTCAAATTGCTCTTGACTCCGTCCAACAGTGGGCCTCTCTGGGGGGATTTAAGTTTTCTGTTCCAAAGTGTATCGGTGTAGTTTTCACTCAACGTAAAATTCCCGCTTTGCATATTTCTCTTCAAGGTCAGCCGATACCGTTTCAAAATTCAGTTAAGTTCTTGGCTCTGCATTTTGACAGCAAACTCAATTGGAAAACACACATCAATAATTTACTAGTTCGTTGCCATAAAAAAGTCAATGTCCTAAAATACCTATCAGGTACTTCTTGGGGAGCAGACAGAAAATCTTTATTAATGGTGTACAAGTCCTTAATTCGTTCTCACTTAGACTATGGCTCACCGGTGTATGGGTCTGCGTCGACGCAACACTGAGGAGGCTGGATGTATTTCAGAATGCATGTCTGCGAATGTGTCTTGGAGCCCTACGGTGTACACGCGTGGGGCGTTTGGAGGTTGAGGCCAATATACCACCACTAAGTATGCGACGGGACGGCCTATTACTGGCATACGGCCTGTCAACGGCCCAGAAGACTCCACTCGGTCTCATGGCAGCTACTGTTATTAAGCAGCACCACCATCTCCACACTGGTCGACACCGTCCACTAGCTGTCCGCCTTCACACTTTATGCCAGAAGTGTGAAGTGAACCTTGACGGTATTGACCAGCTTGTGCAACAAACAAAAGCCCCTTGGGAGCCCAATGCCAACATTATTATCAAATGGCTACCCAACCACAAGCCTGCCATGACCGAAGTGGAGATAGTCTATCACTTCCGGGCTCTCGTCGCTAGCCTCCCTCCCTCCCTCCACTTGTACACTGACGGCTCCAAGTCGAGTGAATGTGTGGGTGCTAGTGTTTGGTCGCGTGAATGTGCCCTCAGGTTCCGACTACCTTCCCATACATCGGTGTTTTCCTCAGAACTTTTTGCAATTGATAAAGCCATAGACTATGCACTAAATTCAAATCATAACATAATTGTCATTTTCACGGACTCTATGTCAGCCCTTCAGGCGATAGAGTCAGGGCGCACGGATGCCAATGAAATCCAAGGCAATATCATTAATAAGCTAAATTCACGCCGTAAGTCTTTCTCTTTGTTTTGGGTGTCTGGTCATTCGCGTATTTACGGGAATGAGCAGGCTGACATGCTGGCTAGGTCCGCTGCAGAGCTCGAGGGAGCGTGGAACCTCCGTCGCGATCTGCAGTCATGTCTCTCGGCTGCAAAATCATCAGTTTACCTCCTGTAGCAAAGTCACTGGGACAACCTCCATCTTACCACAATAAAACCCATCCTGGGCGAGTGGGCTTCCTCCAACCGCCCCACAAGGCGTCAGGAGGTGGTCCTCGGACGCCTCAGGATGGGCTGCACCCTACCCACCCACATGCTCCCCTACATCGCCCACGCCTTCCCACCCCAATGCATCACCTGCCACACTACCCTCTCTATCGACCACATCCTGCTTCACTGTCTGCGTTATCGGGAGGCGCGACGGTCCCTCGCAGCTTGCTGTGAGGCCCGCCGCCTTCCGATGACGCAGACCACCCTTTTGGGTGACCAGCATCCGGATGTGGTCGATAACCTGATGATTTTCCTGGCCGAGACCAACTTAATCAAAGAGTTATGACTTACTTGTATATTTCAATGTTTTTCTTTTTTATTAATGACACTTTGTACATACTGCACTTTCTTTTATTATAAACATGTTTTGAATGAATGATTATGTGTCTAGCGTGAATGTCATGCACTTATCCTCAAATTTATTGTAAATACGTATTCGTACGTATCCTCCCCCATTATATGTATGTATCATTTTTGTCCCCCACTTACCCTGACTAATGACTTTAGTTTTGCCTTAGGTTCAGGCCCCAAGAATGAATGTGTATGCATGATGCGTGACTGGAATTGTATGAATATATATATATATATATTTTTTTTTTCTATGTACAAATATAAAATGAATAAAATAAAAAAGAAATCAAACAAACAAACAAACAAATATGTAAATAAATTAAAGGGGAAAAAAAAAAAAAAAAATTATAAATAAATAAAAATAAATAAAATAAAATAATACTAAAATAAAACAAGTTCAAAATTTAATTCATATGGCCTAATAGCCTATGCCATGGCTGATGGCAAAAAAAAAAAAAAAAAAAAAAAAAAAAAAAAAAAAAAAGGATAATCAGTCACTAGTATTTCGTAACTCCGCTCCAGTCAGGTAAGAATCCAGTGTTCGTATAAAACGTATAAAACTTAACCTCTCCAAGTGTAATATTGGTCAAAGACAAGTAAAATTCTTAGGACATAGTGTCAAAGGAAGGGTATCGTCCTGACCCACGTAACGTAGACGCAGTAACCCAAATGAAGCCACCCACTACTATCAAGGAAACGCGACGCTTCATCGGGATGTGCTCATTCTATCGCCACCACATAGAAAAATTCTCAAAGACTCTGGCCCCTCTTACCAACCTTACTAAAAAAGGCCAAGTATTTGACTGGACCAGTGAATGTCAGAATGCTTTTGAGACTTTAATATTTAAACTAACCCATGCCCCAATACTTTCTAAAGCAGTAATGAATCAGGAGTTTATATTAGAAACCGATGCCAGTGCTACTCGTGTAGGGGCAGTGCTGATGCAATATGATGGGAAGGAACCACGAGTGATAGGATTCTTTTCAAAGAAATTAAGACCGGCCGAAATAAGATACTCCACAACCGACAGGGAAGCGTTAGCTGTAGTGTTAGCCTGCCGGAACTTTCACCATTATTTGTGGGGAGTGCGCGTCCTGATCCGCACCGATCATCAACCCCTCATTTCTGTGTTCAGGCAAAGAACAAAATCGCCCAGGATGAATAGGTGGATATTAGAGATGAGGAAGTTTCAGTATAAAATAGAATATAAAGCCGGATCTAAGAACGTGGTGGCTGATCAACTAAGCCGTCCAGTTAAGGTAGTTAGAATGGTAGGGCAAGATACTTTCCTAGGGATGACCAAAGATGAGTTCATATAAGCCCAAGTAGATGAACCCCGTTGGCGAGAAATGAAAGAATATTTAGAAGGACAAGTACCACGACATAAATATCCTCCAGTAATCTTAAATCAGTTCATTGTAGAAGATGGGAGTCCTTTACTATTCTAAACAGAAAAGAGATAACACCTTGCTCTATTTGTTGGTGGTGCCCACGGTGATGAAAAAGAAAGCCCTTACTATTGTTCATGAAAAAGAATCAGGGCATTTAGGTCAACTCAAATCAATATTAAAGGCGGAAGAATATTTTTATTGGCCACATTTAAAGGCAGATGTGAAGAAATTTGTAAGAGAATGCCTAACTTGTCAGCAAACTAAGTTAGCCTCCACTTTGCAAAGGCAGTGGCGAGAATTGCCTCCTGTAAACCAGCCTTTGGATAGAATCAGTGTAGATAGAACTGAAATGACTCCTGCTCGAGGAGGTCATAGTTAGCTTTGTATGCCCACAACCCACCTACCTTTCTTCATATTAGATCTTTCTCATGTTACATGGTGTCGGCTGGTTTCTCTCCCACTAAGTAACATACTGTACTAAATTTCCTCATTCACATGTCCTTATAATTGTCATAGGACAAAATAATAATACTTTCTATATTGTCATAAGTAACTTCATGGCCTTTGAAGATCTTTTTTCATATTCTTTTCCACCAATTTTTTTGTTTTAGTCATTAGTTTCTTTTTCTCACTAATTATTATGTATGCAGGTGACTTTGTGAGCATCCTACATGCAACGGCTATATGCAGTGGAAAGTGAAAAAGGTAATAAATGTAATTATAACTTTCTTTTTATTTATGATTCCTAAAGAAAACGGTTCAAGTTCAAATATAGAAAAAAGTTCAAGTTATATTAATTATATACAATACAGTGAAGTTCACATCACACACTGTCCAGTGAAATGTGTGAGTGGAGACATCATAAATATAACCTATATCTCATAATAGTATTTCTGCAGAAGTAGGGGAAAAGACTTCTTAAGCTTACAAGTAAAACTCGACTCCGTAACTCATCTCAACGACAACCTCCCAAGCCTAAGTGAGTTTTACCGGGTGAAACAAAGTGATCCTAAAACATTATGCTTACAAAAATTTGAGCAATATCCATCAAGAAATACTAGTGCTAAAGGGACACAAATAAAGAAAAATTGTTTGAGATAAGCATCACTGAATCAGAGACGAGTACTACTATTCTAAGAGTGGCGGCTGCAAATTACAGAAAACAGAAACAATCACCAACACTTGATACAGAAGAGGCCATAAATTAAATGTAATTCTATTAATTAAGATTTTAAAGTTTTTTATCCTTTCAATGCCCCGCTCTACATGGATTCTTAGTGATGCAATGTTCCTTGTTTTTAGTATCTCTTTGATTTAAGGACTTATCTTTTCCATTGTCTGCTTTCCTTGTGAAAGGTGACATATACAATTTTGCTCCTCGCTGCAGCAAAAGATCACCAATGTTGAAGCCCCGGTCAACCATTACTGCATCCCCCTGTTCAATTTTTCCTAAAAGCTCCATTTCTGATATGTGCCGATCAGATGTATTACCTCCATATGGTTTTGAGACAAATGTGATTAGTCCTCTAGGAGTTACCCCTATCAGTACTTTGACAGTATTTTGATGTTTGTATTGAGAATATGTACTAGCTTGGGCAGAACAATTCTTTGGTTTAACTATAAAAAATTCTGTGCAATCCAGGATTACTCTAGTGGCAGCATATTTGGGTGGAAAACTTGCAGGCAATGTACTCTTGAATTGGTCGGCAGAAGACCATATCAACCAGTCTCTCAGAATCTGATACAGCAGATTTATCCATGTGTTGATGATGCAGGTAACAGAGCTCTTTGATATTCCAAACCAGTCTGCCAAAATTCTCATTGTCATTCCTTCTCGAATATAAACAAGAGTTATTAAATATTCATCAATGTGATCAATTATTTTAATTCTGCCATCTGCTCCATTCTTGAGGTCATTAATTCTTGTAGATTTAGGGCCTCTCCAATATTCAATTTTGCTGACTCTTTTCTGAATAATCTCAAATATGGATAGTAAAATCATTTTACAAGGCAGTCCAGTGTATAACCTTACAATGTTATCACTGGAAACAATCATATTCCTGGTCCTGACTCGTCGGTCTGCCATATCATCTTCCAACTGAAAAAAAGATATTCCTTAGTTAAAATACAAAAATATGCACTGATCACTTTCATTGTAAGACGACCTTAATGTAACACAAAAAGCGTGGGCGATGGTCAGGGATAACTTAAATGTTTAACAATGAAACCATATGTACAAGTAGTAGTAATGGTCTGCTTCCTCTGAGTAAGTTTATACACTCAAAACAAAAGCAAAAGGAAGTGCTGCATTGTATCTTCTGTTTTCCAGAAGAATATAACTATGCTGATCTATCAAGTATCATTTAGTTGCTGTACAATGCTGAACTTTTTTCCCCATCACAACAATTTTTTGGAACCTATGCTACAGGTATTTTTCTTGACAGTAAATCTGGGAGAGTTTCACAAACATGACTTTTTTACCCCTCTTGACTATTTATTCTAAGCCAGTGCTGCACAATATTCATTACTTGTCTATAATATTAATACTAACCCTTGCATTAACATATTCATACCTCTGCTGTGGTGGGAACAGTAGCAGCTGGGGGGGCTGGCGTAAAGACAGTAAATAGTGATGGGCGCTCGTGAACGAATCGGTTCATAGAGCCGGCTCTTCCAGATGAACGAGAAGAGTCGGATCTTTCTCGAGAGCCGTTTGAGAGTTTTTTTGAGAGCCGTTTATTTTTAAGTTTCTAGTTTTTCCATATTTTTGCAATTTTCTAACAAAATGCAAAAATTACCGATTGTTAATAATTATAGTAATGATAATAATAATAATACTTACGAGTATGAAGCCTATTCATAGAAATGATATAGTAAAATAGTTAAGTTACCCGTTCAAGTTAACAAAGAAAACTGTATTTCCAAGTGCCTTACCCTCTAGCAAAGAGGGGTAACTCAACACATAAAACACATATATATGAATAATTCAGAAAATATATGGTGTATATGGCAGGCCAATGATGTGGAATGTACACTACAATATTCCCTACAATATATCGGTAAATGAAGACAATCCGATGATATTAAGAGATCAAATTAAATTATAGAACTCGTCTCAAAACAGTGTACATGTTATACAAATGAAGTATATTTTTTTCCATAGTTAATTTTTTAACACAAAATTGATTTTCTGATTATAGCTCGAGAACCATAAGGTATACGTACAATGACTACGAATAGACAAAGAGTGAATAGGAACCCAACTTTCTGTTGCAACATTTAAAAATGAAATTACTCTTTATATAATGAAGGAAAATATTTTTTCATAACCTGTGAGTAAAATATAAAATTTAACTACACTAGCTGATACGCCTTTTTAAATTATTTAAATGATTATAGGTGCATTTTTTGGCAAACTAATCGTTAAGGTTTTTTCCTTATAACTCGAAAACTATGAAATTGACGTAAAATTATTAGGAGTAATTAGGGAAATTAAATAACACAAGCTTTCTTATCATTCTATTGAAAATGAAACTCAATGATAAATGACCATCGAAAATTTTTTTTCCTAAACTATTAGCGTTATTCAAAGTCAGACTATACCAGCTGAAAGGCCTTTTGAAGGTAAGAAAAATACTATTGAACATAATTTTTGTCAAACTAATATTTAACGTTTTGTTTTGTAGAAACGAAATCTATGGAGTTTACGTCAAAAAGTCTGCGAATAATTAAAGTAAGGAAATAAAAAATATAATTTTTTGGACCATCAGAACATGTAAACAGTATAAATAATGAAAAAAAAAAAAAAATTGGCGTAAATTTAGATTAAATTACATGATTTGATAGAACATTTAAAATTACATTAATTAGCATAAGTGCATTTTTTCTGTACGACAAATATTTACGCGACAAAAGACAAGTTAACCACGTTGATAATTTGAGGGGTCACAGGGTGGTAGGTTACGTAATACGTAAGTCAACCCCCAGCAGTTCCCGCGCGCGCGCTCTCTCTCTCTCTCTCTCTCTCTCTCTCTCTCTCTCTCTCTCTCTCTCTCTCTCTCTCTCTCTCTCTCTCTCTCTCATATAGAAATGTTAAATAAGAAAGAAAATAGTATGTTTGTGTGTGTGTGTGTGTGTGTGTGTGTGTGTGTGTGTGTGTGTGTGTGTGTGTGTGTGTGTGTGTGTGTGTGACCATGAACGAAAAATTGTCTGAGCCTCTCTCTCTCTCTCTCTCTCTCTCTCTCTCTCTCTCTCTCTCTCTCTCTCTCTCTCTCTCTCTCTCTCTCTCTCTCTCTCTCTCTCTCTCTCTCTCTCTCTCTCTCTCTCTCTCTCTCTCTCTCTCTCTCTCTCTCTCTCTCTCTCTCTCTCTCTCTCTCTGATAGATAAATATTAAATGAGAAAGAAAATAAATCATATGTGTGTGTGTGTGTGTGTGTGTGTGTGTGTGTGTGTGTGTGTGTGTGTGTGTGTGTGTGTGTGTGTGTGTGTGTGTGTCTATCTGTCTGTCTGTTTGTCTGTCTGTCAGACAGACAAACAGATAGACAGACACACACACACACACACACACACACACACACACACACACACACACACACACAAACACACACACACACACACACACACACACACACACACACACACACACACACACATATGATCTATTTTCTTTCTCATTTAATATTTATCTATCAGAGAGAGAGAGAGAGAGAGAGAGAGAGAGAGAGAGAGAAAGAGAAGAGAGAGAGAGAGAGAGAGAGAGAGAGAGAGAGAGAGAGAGAGAGAGAGAGAGAGAGAGAGAGAGAGAGAGAGAGAGAGAGAAAAAACAGATAACCGTTATTACGTAACCCCACACCCCCACCCAACCATAAACATATTAATTCTTGTCTTTTGTCGAGTAAATATTAGTCGTACAGAAAAAATGCACTTATACCAAATGATGTGATTTTAAAAGTTCTATCTATTCATGTAATTTAATCTAAACATGCCCTAAAAATTTTGTAATAAAAATTTATTTTTCAGTATTTATAAACCGGTTACGTGTTTTGAGGGTTGAAAACATAAAAAAAACATAATTTAGTTGAGAAACAAAGTCTAAAAACATTAGTTATCTATATGTCTGTACACAGTTTCACAAACTCAGTCACACACACATACACAGGCAGACAGACCGACACACACACACACACACACACACACACACACACACACACACACACACACACACACACACACACACACACACACACATATAATATCTATTTCCATTCCTATCTAATATCTATCTATCTATCTATCTATCTTTAAGATATCTATATATCTATCTTTAAGATAGATATAGAGATATTAGATAGGAAAGGAAATAGATATTATGTTTGTGTGTGTGTGTCTGTCTGTCGGTCTGTCTGTCTGTGTATGTGTGTGTGACCGAGTTTGTGAAAGTGTGTACACTCTACAGTCGACATGTAGATAACTAATTTTTATAGACTTTGTTTCTCAACTAAATTATGTTTTTTGTTTTGAACCCTCAAAACACGTAACCGGTATATAAATAATGAAAAATAAACAATGAAAACGTGAGAAACATTGTAATAAATTTAACTTTAACTATACCTTATGTTTAATTTAAACTTTATCTTTAATAATGTTTATGGGTATTATTATTCAGTCAGAGAAATTCCTTGCAGTGTGAAAATACTGCAAGTCTGAAACTGTGAAACAAATTGTTTAGGTGGAGTGAGTGTAAATTAATTAATGTATTCTATGATTGGTATTAATTAAGATAATTTTTTTTAAGGCTTTTTCACCTTTTACTTTAATAACAGGTACATTTGATTTAGTCTATGATTTGATATAAATTTTGTTTAAATGAAAATAAACGTTTTTTGAAAGCTTTTTCTCACCTTTCCTTAAATCAATAGGTATTCAAAGCTAACTAGCAAAGTTATCCTAAGTAATTCCTTCTAAATTATAAAGACTATAAACAGAATATGTGGAACTACTTAAAAAAAGTATTTGAGAGCCGAAAGAGCCGTTTGGGAGCCGGATGAGCCGGCTCTTTTGAGTGAACGAGAACGAAAGACTCGATTCTCGGAAAAGAGCCGGAACGCCCATCACTATGTTTGTACTCCCACAGTCTTCTGCGAGCAGCGTCCTTTTTTCCTGGGAAAGACACACCATCCTTTGACTGCTGGGTCATTCTTTCTTGAAGAAGAAGTACAGTCAGCAACAGCACATGTGTAATTTGGCATAACTGTGGTTCTGGTCTTGGACTCTTGGTTCTTCTTCTTGGGAATTTGATGGGGCCGTGTTGGACTCTTGGTGGTGTAGCTGGCGCGCGCGTTTGTTGTTGTTGAGATTTGAAGCAGTCGGTGTGTGACTGAGTTCGGTCGGTTGTTTCGCCCCGGAACGATTTCAGTCGAGTATTTTCTTCTTTTTTAAGAATAATACTTAATGCAGTCTCCTTAGCAATTTTCAGATGAAGCATTACAATCTTAGAAGACTGTTGAAAAATTGCCCTGACGAAATATGCAGTAAGATACATGTTAAAAAACATACCGCGCTGTGACACCCGATGAGAGTATTTTGCTTGAAGTAGTTATTTCAGAGCAAAGATTGTAATGAATGTTATCTGGACGATTAGTAGAACAACAGAGGAACCTTGTTTTTCAGAATGCAAATGCGGTGCATCAATATCTATCGCTAGAGGGATTTTAGAATAATGCGGCTCTTTGCTCAGGATCACAGTAAACTAACCTCTGAATTAAAATAGCCAGCGATCACTGGAAACTCGAGAGTTTGTGTCCTCTCCTATTGGTGAATATACGGCCGGGAGGCGGGAACATTTGAATATCTTCGGGACCCGAAGGAACTAAGAATATATATGCTTCAAGGCTATATGTACATATGTAGGTAATAAGGGGATATAGGATTAAAGGAATTACCTAATGTAGGCCTCTGGGTCTTTTGTAGCTTCCTTATATTCTTATTCTTATGTTCTCATGTACTTTTCCCAATATGTAGCCAAACAATCCTAATATATTAAATTTCACATGCCTGAGACCCCTAAAATGTAATCATTTCCACCCCAAATTCAGAAAATTCATTGTAGGATGAAGTATGTGCATTTGATGGTAAAACACATCAATTTTCCTTCCTCAGGTCTCCCAGTCCAACCT
Organism: Cancer borealis; assembly: GCA_036785275.1. NCBI lineage: Eukaryota > Metazoa > Arthropoda > Malacostraca > Decapoda > Cancridae > Cancer > Cancer borealis. The sequence goes on along the minus strand of JAXIVD010001434.1, from coordinate 17,865 downwards.
ATCTTAAAGCTACTTGTGGCTCTCAGATACATGGCAACAGGGAATGTTCAACTTTCCATTGCTAACTGTTGAGATATGTTACAAGCAAGTGTAAACAAATGTCCCAAGAGCTATTGCTTCCCTGGCACCAGAGTCATAACATTTCCACAGCCTCCAGAAGAGGGACAAATTATGGAAAATGTTGTTTTTATGGTTGTTGTGCTTGGTGTAATTGGCTGTATTGATGGATTCCACATTCCTATAGTTAGTATAGGTGGTGATAACGCTGAACTATATATAGATGTAGGAAAGTTTTTTTTTTTTTCGTTAATGTAATGGGTGTGTGTGATGCAGATCTTTGATTTACTTCCCTAATCACTGATTGG
>JAXIVD010001434.1:5000-10000 GCA_036785275.1 Cancer borealis | reverse complement strand
AGTGCCAGATGGTAAGGGGTTTGCAGCTCATTCCTGACTTTAATGAGCAGAAGGTTGCAGAATGGTTCAGGAGGTTTGAGAAGAAGGCGGCTGAGTTTGGATGGTCGGGAGAAAGATGGGTTGGCCTTGTGGCTAATAAGCTGAAAGGCAGAGCGTTGGAGGCCTACGACAATATGTCGGTGGCAGATCTGGAAAGTTATGAGAACTTTAAGGCTGATATCTTGAGGGCTTACGAGCTGCGGCCCGAAGCCTATCGCCTAAGGTTCCGAGGTGGGAAGGAAAGACCTGGTGATTCTTACCTCGAGTGTGCCCGCCATTTAGAGCAGGCATTTAAGAGATGGATTATTAGTGAGGGAGTGGATACTCTCCGAGACCTGGAGGAGTTGATGGTAATGGAGCAGTTCATAAATGCTGCTGACAAGGAACTGGTGCCTCTCCTGCGGGAGAAGCGTTTTAAGACGTTGAAGGAGGCCGCCACCTGGGCTGACGACCATGTGTTAGCCCATCGAACGGAGCATCGTGCTGGAGGTGGATTCAAGGAGGGAGGACCACGAGGGCCAGGAGGCGGTGGCAGTGCTAGTTTTGGTGCTCCACGTTCCCCTCCCCGCAGTTACGGTGTTGGCAATAAGAGCGGGTTTGGTAAGTCTCAAGTCTCTGCCCCTTCAGGATCAAAGGGAGGGTCAGGAGGGAAGATGACTTTTAGTACTCCGAAGTACGATAACCAGCCCACGTGCTATAACTGCCATGCCAAAGAGCATTTTCGATCTCAATGCCCAAAACTTGTGACAGCGGGCCCCTCCAAGATACCCCAGAAACCAGTTGCCTTGCTGATGTGGCCTGACCAGGGTCGTGAGGAGAAGCTGCTCGCTCCTAATGTGCCTGCAGGGAAGAAGGCTCTTGATGGGCCTGTGTTGGATTGTGAGGAGGGGGTTCAGGCAGACTCACTTGTTTCCCCCCCCTGTAGTTGCTTCTGTGACTCCATCTGACTCGGAGCTGGACTGGTGTCGCCCATTTCTGTGTGGGGGTACTGTTGAGATTGACGGGAACAAGTATCCTGTCACTGTCTTGCGAGACACTGACGCACAACAGTCTGTGTGCCGCAATGTCACCGGAGGTAAGGTGACTTCTTCTAAGGCAGTGTTGTGTAGGGGCCTCAACGCTGTCGAGAAGTTTGTAACGGCTGATGTGAAGCTGTCGTGCCCACTGATCACCACTACGGCTCAAGTGGCAGTGGCAGAACAACTGCCTGTGGCAGGTGTTGATTTCCTGCTAGGAAATGACCTAGCTGGAGGGAAAGTTTGGGTGCCCACCCCTACGGGAGGTGAGGCCTCTGAGGAGTAGGGGCATAGTGTGCCCGACCCTGTTGCTGTTGTCACCCGGTCGCAGACCGAGAGGGTGACGCAGGCTGTTGCTCCTGGGGCCGACTGCGACAGAGCAGGGCTACCGGAAAGGGAGGACAGTGGTGCTGAAGAAGCTGCCGCTTTTGGGGCCGACTGCAAGGAGGCAGGGTCACCGGTGATGGAGGGCAGTGAAGAGGAAGTTGTTGGGGTTGTCACCCGGTCTCAGGCTAGACGGGTGGAACCGGCTGCTACTCTAGGGGCTGACTGCGACATAGCAGAGTCACCGTCAAACGAGAGCAGTGTTTCTGAACTGGATGAGCCAGATCCGGGTTCTCCAGTGAGTCAAGGTGTGGGGGCTGACTGCCGTAGTGCAGAGCCACCCATAGAAGCACCTGACTCGGCAGAGGTAGTCGCCGAGGGTGAGGAAGGAGTGTTGAGAGTGGAGAAGTCTTGTGTTGGTATTCCTCACTCTGCGGGGCACCTCGGAGGAAGCACCCACGCGGTGGTGTTTCCTGGTTGTGAGGCTGTGGGTCTCGGTACTCAGTCCGGGCCCCAGCCTGGTATGTCGGACAGTTTGTTGGGGGTCACCTCCGAGGGAGGGGAGACTTCCAACTCTGCGGGGGAGTTGGAGGCTCCCATCCCGGTGGAGTGTACCGGAGACAGGAAACAGGCTGTTCCCTTGTCTGGTGACTGTCTGACGGGTGAGGCCCACCTGGAGGGCCCACCCACTTTGGCCGATAAGAAGGTGGTGGATGAGTCTACACCACGCCTCAGGCCCCGGGACAGCACCAGGGTGTCGGCACCGCCCCTTCCGACAGATCCTGTGGGCCCGCCCGTCCTTACTTGCATTGAGCCGGCGTTGCTCATCAAGGGACAGAAAGGGGACCCCGACTTGGCCCCTTGTTTTGCTAAGGTGGGAAAGGAGATAAGGGGAGTAGAGTAGTTTCTGATGCGGAGGGGGGTGTTATACCGCAGGTCGAGAGACAGTGATGGGAGTGAAGTACTACAGGTAGTAGTGCATCGGGAGTTGAGGGAGGCCCTGATGCTGTTGGCACATGAGGGACCTATGGCTGGACACCTGGGTGTCCACAAAACTCTCGCCCACCTGCAGGACAATTTCTGGTGGCCTGGCATGGCCGGAGATATTACAGAGTTGTTAAAGAGCTGCCACACCTGCCAGATGGTGGGTTAACCTAACCAAACTCCCCCTGTTGCACCCCTGCACCCTATTCCCGCTGTGGATCCTCCGTTCACCAGGGTCCTGATTGACATGGTGGGGCCTCTCCCCACTACCAAGGCCGGTCATAAGTACTTGTTGACCATCATGGATGTAACTACTCGGTATCCAGAAGCTATACCGGTAAGGAGCACCCACGCACGAGTTGTGCTTAAGGCCCTCCTCAACTTTTTTTACCCATTTTGATCTACCTCCCGAGATTCAGTCCGATCGAGGGACCAACTTCACCAAGAAGTTGTTTGAGAAAACTATGACCGAGTGGGGGATCAAGCACGTTCTTTCTAGTGCTTATCATCCCCAATCGCAGGGAGCATTAGAGCGATACCACCAGACGCTAAAGACTATGTTCCGGGCGTTCTGCATGGAACGGGAGAAAGACTGGGACGAGGCTATTCCCTATGTCTTGTTTGCTGTAAGGGAAGCTCCTACTGAGTCCTTGGGGTTTTCTCCGAATCAGTTGGTGCTTGGGCACCGGGTGCACGGTCCTTTGGACTTAGTGCGGGAAGCCTGATGTGCTCCCCACTCTCACCGCCCAGAGTCGCTCCTGAAGAGCGTGTTAAGAACGCGGGAACGACTGGTGAATGCGCTGGAGGTGGCTCAGTACCATCTCGGAGCAGCGCAGAAGAAAATGAAGGGTTACTACGACCAGAAGGCCAAGTATCGTAGTTTTGCACCAGGGGAGGAGGTGTTGGTGTTGCTTCCTCTACAAGGGCAGCCGCTTGCGGCCCGTTACTGTGGCCCTTATGTGATTGAGAAGAAGGTGGGGGACTTGGACTACCTGGTGGCCACTCTTGATCGGCGTAAGAGGGCTCAGCTTTGCCATGTAAATATGCTGAAGCCCTACTTTCGTAGAAAGAACCAGGAGGGTTGTTTTAGTTCTGCCAAGAAGGAGGCATCTTTAGTTTTATTTTTCATCCGTGCAGAGGAGGCCACCGAGGTTCTTGGCTCAGAACCTGTAGTCCCCGCCGAGCACTGGGAGCAGAACAGTGTGCTGCTCCTTGAAGAGAAGTTGCAACATGTGGGAGAGGTGCAGAAGCGGGAGATGTCTTCGGCGGTTGGGAAGGTACCCTTCTGTCTTTAACAATGTCCCGGGCAGAACAACTCTGATCCAACATGACATTGATGTTGGCGAGTCCACTCCAGTTAAGCTGGCTCCGTATAGAGTGAATCCCCAGAAGCAGCAGTTGGTGGAGAAGGAGTTGGAGTATATGTTGGAGTACGGCCTGATTAAGAGGACGTATAGCCAGTGGAGTTCACCTATCACTCTTCAGCCCAAGTCTGACGGTAAGGTCAGGTTTTGTATTGACTTTAGAAAGGTCAATACACTCACCAAGGCTGACACCTACCCGTTGCCCCGGGTGGATGACTCAGTGGACCGCATCGGCGGGGCCACTTTTATTACGAAGGTGGATTTGGTGAAGGGCTACTGGCAGGTTCCTCTCACGGATCGTGCTAAAGAGATAGCCAGTTTTGTGGCTAATGGGGCAGTCTATCAGTGCCAGGTGATGCCCTATGGACTTAAAAATGCCCCAGCCACGTTCCAACGTTTAATGGACCAGGTAGTGGATGGCCTCCAACACTGTGTCGTGTACATCGATGACGTAGTTATCTATGACACCTGTTGGTCGGACCACCTTGACAACGTGGAGGCACTGTTTGCACGACTCCAGGAGGCTTGGTTGGTGGTCAGCCTGGACAAGTGTGACTTTGTTAAGGCTCGGGTCCAGTACCTGGGGTATGTGGTGGGCCACGGCTACATCACTCCTCCCGAAGCCAAAGTGGAGGCGATCAGGCGGTTCCCCGCGCAGACCTGTCGCCGTGCTCTGCAGAGGTTCCTTGGAGTAGTAGGCTACTACCGCCGATTTATGCCAAGGTATTTCACCTTGCTGGCACCTTTGACTGACCTCTTGAAAAGGGGGAAGAAGTGGGCGTGGAGTGAGGCGTGTGAGAGCGCCTTCTCCTAAGTAAAAGACCTCTTGTGCGGCCAGCCAGTCTTACGGGCTCCGGACTTCACCAGGCCTTTTGCTTTGGCGGTCGATGCCAGCCAGGCCGGGGTGGGCGCAGTTCTCATGCAGCCAGACGAACACCAAATGAATCACCCTGTCTGCTACTTCTCTAAGAAGTTTACTCCCGCCCAAAGGAACTACTCTGTTATTGAGCAAGAGTAACTTGCTATTCTTTCGGCCCTACAGCATTTCGAAATTTATGTTCTGGCCTATGGTCCCCTAGTCACCATCTATTCTGACCATAGTCCTTTGCAATTTTTAGATAAGTTTAAATTAAAAAAATATGCGACTCACTCGGTGGAGTTTGCTCTTGTAGGAGTATAACCTGGAGGTCCACCATATTAAAGGGGTAGACAATGTTGTGGCCGACTGTTTGTCGCGAGCCAGTGAATGACTCAGACAGCTTAAAATTTTTAT
>JAXIVD010001433.1:37500-86241 GCA_036785275.1 Cancer borealis | reverse complement strand
GTGTATATGTGAAGCACTCTGGAGTCTATCAAAATGCCTGTATAAAACTTGGTTCAACCCTATTATTGCTAGTAGCATTATCCAGTATTATGGATGGCTTGATGCATCCTGTTCTATTCACATCATAGCAGTTAGTAGATCGGGGACTTTATATACAACTAAACTGTGGCTGTTTTTATTTATTTTTATTTTAGAAGCTCTGTATGTATGTAAGCTCAATGTTTGAATCATTAGTTTTGTTCTTAAGTTCTCTCTATAATCAGGGGACAGATAGTTTGTTTGTTGGGGAATTAATCTCTACTATTCAGGTAACAATCCACTTCGTTGTAGCTGAGTTGGTGTTCCATAAATGTTGAATTTCACTCGTAATCTTCCTCCCTTCATAACTTGCATTTATATGGACTGCATCTAATAAATTGTGTCCTCCTCCTCCTCCTCCTCCTCCTCTGCTACTACTTCATATCTATAGTTTATGGTCTACCTTTTAGCTCTTTGCAAACAGCCACAAACCTTCACTTGTAGATTATTGAGAGTGTACAGTATTCAGATGTGTCACACTTGTTCCACCTGTTATTGCAACCTATTTCAATCATCCTTCCTTGCTACTCACTCTACCTCTATTCATTTGCTAATGACTCTTGTCGTATTCAGCAGTGTGTTTGCGCCTCATTTGAAGGTCTATTCCATTATGCACTTTAGATCTAATTCTGTTTTGCCAATTCAGTTAGATACGATACTATTATAACTTCTGAATCTTGCCTATTATTCTTATGCAATGATTCTCTCAATTATTTTATTATTTGTAAAGAATCTGCATTTGTTTATTCATTGTGTTATTTATGGATTTTGAGTCTTAATATGGTCATTTCAATAAGAACACAAAATTATCTTATCATCCTATCAATTGATAAAGTTAGTGTTGAGTTTTTTTTTTTTTTTTTTTTTTTTTTTTTTTTCCATCACATGCACTGCACGTCATTCTTTGCAAATGTAAATCCCTTTCATAGAATTGTGATCCGCAGATTTATATATTTGACTTTTCAGAAATCTTCGTGTTTAATATGATTTATCTTTTTTTGATGTATTGCTGCCAAAGAGTTCATAGGTGATGGAATGTATGAAGTTTACAAATACATTTATTGAGTTATGGTTCTATAGGACATTTAACCCATTGAATACAAATAGGTATCAGCGTTATCAATAGCATCAAGAACCATATATTCCATTAGTAATTTGAAATACTCGGCAGACTCGGCTAATCAGATATACCAATATATATAGTACAACAAGTTCTTCTGAAGTGTTCTTGCAAATCATTATACTTATAGATTAATTAATAAATATTCCTCTGAAATAGAATAATTTCATTAGAATGTCTCTATAAATCAGATATTCATTATCATTTCCTACCAAAAAATGAATGTTAGTATTAAATATGTCTTCCACATATAATACAAAATTAAAAGCAGTTAATTGTATCATTATTTAAAAAGGAAATTACGTGCACACAGAAAGATCTATATATTGAGTATGAATTTATGTTAAGTAATTACAGTTTATTAATAAGATACATTAGACATAAGTTTACTTTATTTATATATGCTTTTTAGTGTATCAGGTTTGACTAATGATAGAACAGTTAGCAAATAGTCTGTAGCTAAACTTACGTAGATTATGTAGTCATATATAAGGTCTTTAAAATATACGTTCTTTACTTTCAGTCCAGTCTTCTGTCAGATAAATTCAAGCGACCCTTCAAGAAGAGACACTCATCCCTCCCACACGCCCCTTCAAATAGAGTCAATAAATATTTGGCTCAAGCGATCGAGGCGAGATCAGTGGACCGAGAAAAGTCAACCCACGTCTCACTGATCACGCTATGCTTCAGAGACAAAGAAAAGGAGAGACACGTAAGCATAAAACTTAATCATATCATATAGTAACATTTAAAAATTTAATCATAGAATACAGTAATATTCTAAAACATTTATTGATTAGTTTTGTAATGTACCAGTTTATTTATTTTTATGGAATTAGCGTAATGTATTGTGGGAAGTAGGATTATTATAACTAAATGATTTTGATGTTGATAATTAATTTGATATTCTCTCGTTATTTTGAAGATGATAATTAATTTGATATTCTCATTATTTTGACATTGATTATTAATTTGTTCTTCTCTCGTTTTCTCCTCCTTTAGTACCATGAAGAACAGGACGTAGTCGTTTTCTCCTCCTTTAGTACCATGAAGAACAGGACGTAGTCGTTTTCTCCTCCTTTAGTACCATGAAGAACAGGACGTAGTCGTTTTCTCCTCCTTTAGTACCATGAAGAACAGGACGTAGTCGTTTTCTCCTTTAGTACCATGAAGAACAGGACGTAGGTTTTGGCAGTTCTCTCCTGTGTTCATTGTTCTTGCTGCTGTTCGTGGCGTCTGTTCAAGCATTGGTGTTGCCTCGTACTCTGCTCTTCCTTTTCCTGTTCCTCGCTGCATTTGTCACCATATCTGTTATATTAATTGTTCTCCTTGCATCAAGGTAAGCATACTGAGAATTTGATTTATTATTACTTTCATGCCTGTGTAATTGGATGTATATATTTAACAGCTGATAAGGAATATGTCAGTGTTAAAAATTATCATAAGTTTAATAATTTTCTATGCTTTTCAAACAGGTTGAAGGTTACCACTTGGGATCCGTCAAGAAGGTTTGTGCTGCGCCTCGTGTTGACCATCGTGGCTGTGACTGTCATTTATATTATGGCTCAGGTTAACTCGGTAAGGCAAACATTCAACAACTATTTATAAACAAACGATCAAGGAACTGATAATAAATTCTTCATAGTAATTATAGCACAGATGAGCTTGTTAATTAATAGGTTAAAAAGCAATGTTATTTATGTGAAATTAGATATAGTGTCTCCCATCTTTCCAGTTCACATGTGACTTGCCGTACGTTGCCTGCAAACCCAACATGACTATTGAAACCTCAAGGCATCGAGGATCACAGGAGTTTGTTCGTAACTTGTGGTGTCCGCTGCCGGAGTATATTCCTCTCTCGTGTGTCCTCGGGTTTATATCCGTAGCTGTGTTCCTGCGTTTGCCTGTGTTAGTGAAGGCGCTGTTGGTGACCTCAATGGCGACTGTGTATGTGCTGCTGATATGCCTCACACACCTGTCTCTGTTCACCTGTTATGATGCACGTGTTGGGTAAATATCACTGCCTTTTTATGTGGATTTATTTAGGAACTTGTCTAAATTGTGTATATGGAAAGTGAGGTTATGATTTTCAGTTGTTACTCTTCAGTTTTAGATTTCACTTCATGAGTTTAAATTGATTTAAGGACTTATAATCATGTTTTTACTTATTAACATTGAAGTTTTGATGACCTAAAACAATAATTAAGGTATTGGTAATCTTGTAGTTTATGTTATACTTATGATTTATAATGATGTTTGATGTGAGCAATGTTAATATTTCTTCCTCCAGGGCAGTGGTACCAACAGAAGTGTTAGCAGTGTTATACATTCTGCTGTTTTTGTTAGCAGTCATTGCTCATGGTCGCCAGGTTGAATGGACGGCAAGACTTGACTTTCTATGGCAATGTCAGGTATGTAGGAAGTATATATTATATTAATTAATTAATTTATTTATTATTATTATTTATTGTTTTCTTTTGTGTTTTTTATTTTATTTATATATATATATATATATATATATATATATATATATATATATTATATATATTATATATATATATATATATATATATATATATATATATATATATATATATATATATATATACTTTTTATTTTATTTTATTTTATTTATTTTTTCTCAAGTGATGTGACAATTAGACTACTTTTTTTTTTTATCAGTATGTGTACTTCATGGCTCTCTTAAATCTGAAGTTATACTGTATAAAATCTACCAAATCCACCATATTTCACATTATTCAAACTCAATTATCATCACTTTTTCTTTTCTTAATAATCTTTCTCAAAATAATGTTGTACCCGGCCAGGCTGCAGAGGAGAAACAAGATATGGATGCACTGCAGGAGAGTAATCATCGCATCTTATTCAATCTTCTACCAGCTCATGTAGCAACACACTTCCTAGACAATCAATTTAGGAACAACATGGTAGGTAGTGTGTGAGGGAGTCAAGTATAATATTAAGAAAGTTTTGTTAATGTCTGATTCCTTTGCCATTTTATGAATTATGAAATGCTCTTTTTAAGACTATTACATATGGTAAATCTATACTTCAAAACATCATAATATGTGTGTTATTGTTTATTCTTTTAAGTTAATTTTCGTCTGATTCCTTGCATCTCTGCCATTTTATGAATTATTAAATGCACTTTTTAAAACTACATATATTAAATCTGGACTTAAAAACTTTATAATATATATGTTATTACTCATTTTAATCTCACTTTCGTCTCACAAAAAAAATGTGTTATGAAATGGTGAGTGATTTTGCAATTTGCCATTTTATGAATTATGAAATGCACTTTTTAAAACTATATATATATATATATATATATATATATATATATATATATATATATATATATATATATATATATATATATATATATATATATATATACATATATATAAAGTTACTGTCGTGTTGGGGTGGTGTTTGCTTCCATCCCTAACTTCCATGAGTTCTACACTGAACTTGCCGTCAACAACCAAGGCACCGAATGCTTGCATCTTCTTAATGAGATCATCGCTGACTTTGACGAGGTGAGAAAAGAATAAATTGATATTCATCAATTAGGTTTCAATCAATTAATATGCTTGGGTTATGCATACTTTTTTCAATTCATTTTTAGAAATGTTTATATTTGGTAACCTATTGTAGTGTAGTTTATTTTAGATGTTTTTGTATTTGTGAGGTTATTATAGTGCAATTTTACATATATATACTATAGTCTTACATGTATATCGTGTAGTTTTATAAGTATGTTCCTTAAGAAAGAAGTAAGAACCCAATCCAAAGCAAGTTTGTTTTCTGTATTACACAGACTAAATAAGGTATAGTATATTATTATTATTTTTTCTTAGTCGTTGCACCTTTAAATTCATGCCGGAAAACTGAGGGAACCAGAATATTGATAATCAACCTGTATTATTACTATTATTATTATTATTTTTATTATTATTATTATTATTATTATTATTATTATTATTATTATTATTATTATTATTGTTATTGTTATTGTTGTTTTATCAGTTATTGGATGACAAAGGTTTAAGTCAGTGGATAAGATTAAGACTGTTGGGTCGACCTTCATGGCTGCCGTGGGACTGATGCCGGACATGAGGATCTTCGACCACAAGGAAGAGTCTGCCAGCTACTACTTGTCTGTCTTGGCCGAACTTGTCTTTGCTTTCAGGGAAAAGTTGGCGAATATTAATGAAAATTCGTACAACAATTTTACCCTACGAGTTGGTGTGTATTTTGTGTTTTTATAATTGGTTTGTGTATCTATCTATATACTTGGCTTTTATATACATGAATGGGTGTTGGACAAGACAAAGCATCTACGTACATACATACAGCCACTTGTATTTCCTTATATATTTACCTCTAAGTCTCTTGGGCCTCTTGTTTATATGAAAATGGGAGATAATAAATATTTTTTAAATATTTCTATTTCTCCTACTCTCCTCTGTACAGGGTCTGGCGACAAGCAGGATTTTTCTTCTTTTTTTACCTATTTTTTGTTGTCCCTTAGCTAGTACCCTTTTGATGTAAGAAATAAAAAAATTACATCTTCATTATATTATATCTTCATTATTTCATCATAAAACCCCTTCCCTTGTATAGGTATGAACATTGGTCCTGTTGTTGCTGGAGTGATAGGTGCAAGGAAGCCTCAGTACGACATCTGGGGAAACACCGTCAATGTTGCCAGCAGAATGGACTCAACGGGTCTACCTAACCATACACAAGTAAGACTTTACCTTTCCTGTAGGTGCTGCTGTGGCTGTTTGTCCCACACTCTTGACAATTTTAGTTTATATCTTATAATTTTATTATGCATTAAAACAACTATTTATCCCCATCAACACAGATGACAGAGGAGGTGTTTCAAGTCCTTCGCAACAGACCGTATCAATTCCAATGCCGAGGAAAGGTCAAGGTGAAAGGGAAGGGAGACATGACAACCTATTTCCTGATTGACCGCAAGGAGCCGATCACCATCAAGGCAGAGGAAGGTCACCACCTACCGCCTCCCAAGGTTCCTTCACATCTACAAGCCTATGGTGAGTTAATAGAACCTTAATACAACTTAATAGTTTAGCTTAATCATTGAAAACTTGTGTGTCTTTTGAAAATGTCAGATTAAGATGTTATTGCATTATTTTTGTTATTAAATGAATGACTGTTTGAAGGCAAGTTGGGAATTATTTTATTTATTTATTTGTTATTCCTTATTCATAATTATAAATGACAAAATGTTTTACTTTTATATTTTATGTTAAGACATAATCTAAGAATTACTTACATGGGCAGCTTAATTATGGATAAATTCACATATCTATAAACACTAATTACTTTTTCTTAAGTATATGTAAGTGTTTATTAGATTGTATCACAAATTATTGAATATTTTTACACTTTCTTCATGTTTTATAATGCAGATCCCACCTCAAATCTACTGGCGTTGCTCACATTGTACTCGTATCTCTAAGTAAAATAATATCATGCATTTCTCTGTTGACGCATCACAAAACAGGACTGAAACCTCTAAAGAAAGATGCAATTACTTCAGCATGATCCTCTGTAAGCCCTTCACACCTTACATAACATCTGCATAACCACACCACACACCTATAACTGAATCCCTGACATATACAATGGCGAAAAATTATCAAGCTCGTTAAATGTTGTGTTTCATAATTTTTCAAGACGAGTGACTGATTAATAAGTAAATATTTCAAAAACAACGCATCCGGATGTAGATTCTTTAATATATTTCGCATTGTACTATCAGAAATTTAGATTATTTACTACTATTGCAGCAGATGTTAATACTTGCATGTTGTGTGTGATGATATTATAGATTTATGTCGAGGCAGAGGTGGGAAGCAGGGAAAGGGAAATGAAAATACATTCCTCATTGGTAATTTCATAAGCACATATCTTCTTTACATTGGGTTAAATTATTACATTACTTATTGTTAACGTGTTATGGGTGCATGGGAGGACTGAGGGCAAGAGTGGTTTCGGTGTTGGTGGGTGGACAGAGGGTCTCCTAAGGTAATGTTGAACCTCGTGGAGAAGCTTATTTAAGGTTATTTATACGTGTGATTCTTCTACCTTTTTCCTTTTTTCACAATTAGTTATAAAATTTCCTAGTAGATATATTTTTTTGACTATTCTTAAGAAATTTTTCAACTAGCTAGTCATGAGTTTTTTCAAAATTCATCACAATTTTTCCCAATCCTGGTCATAATTTATTCAGTAGATACTTGGTGAAACTTAAACACAAGGTCATAATGGTTTGAATTTGGACCCTAATATACAAAAAAAAATTTACCCAAACCCACAACCTTGATTCTCTTAATAACCTTCAACTGTCTTTAAATTGACAGAGAGAGAGAGAGAGAGAGAGAGAGAGAGAGAGAGAGAGAGAGAGAGAGAGAGAGAGAGAGAGAGAGAGAGAGAGAGAGAGTGAGAGTGAGAGTGAGAGAGAGAGAGAGAGAGAGAGAGAGAGAGAGAGAGAGTCACCCTCTTGGCTGATTTTACACTGACTCTCCTATACCCCCATACCTCCATATCCCATACCCTAAGTAACTCCCCAACCCCATGGCATGTCCCCCACTAGCCCTGGATCATGGGTGTGGTTGGCCCGTGTGGCCCGCGTATTGTGTGGTTGGGCAGTGTGGCAGCACTCTCCACACTCCCCACTCCTCTCACCACCCACACCAACGCCACTACCACACCCACAATGGTAAGGTGTTTCCAGTGTTTGCATGCCTGTACCCGCCACCCTCATGCTATCCTTGGAAGGGGGAGTACAGGTTGACTATTAATAATTCGGTAATCAATATTCCTGCTCCATCAATTTTTCGGTATGGATTTCAGAGCACTGTTTTAGATTTCCCGAGATGCAGCGCCACTGTTTTTGGGTGGCGCTGTTTATGTTTTCATGCTGGAAAACTGATGGAACTGGAATATTGATTGCTGGATTATTGATAGTCAGCCTCTACAAAGGTTGACTTGGAAGGGTTTGGTACGGCTGGGTGGTTCATTGGGACTGTTATTACTGTACATCGTTTTAGGTTAGAAGTGTATACGCAAACTAAGATATTTGGTGTGGGTATTTGTAATGTGTGAGGTGAATGAATTTTGGTTATTCTAGGATGGTTATTTTTTTTGTTCAGCGTAAAACTGTGGAAGTTGTGAATTGAATGTGTGGAAAGGGTAACCATTTTTCATGTAAATATTTGCAGTTTGTGTGTATGTGTATTTTATGTTTTATGTGGTAAAGGGAAATAATAATCAATATGTTAATTATATTTTGTAAGAATTATTAAATTAACCTTTATATAAATTAAATCAACAAAGTATATCTTTTTCATTTTAGTGTTTTAGCGAATACTGAACTACATATATTTGTATGATTTCCTTAAACTATAGTCATTAACACAGGGATTCATATTAAACTTATAAGATTCTGATTTGCAAGTTAGTATTTATGCCTTTAAAGTAATAACATTGTATTGAATAACTGATCAGCCAATACTGTAATGTTCATACTATCCTTTAGGAATAATAACTTAACCAATCAAATAATATCCATGATGAATTATTCAACTATTTAGTTTATGATTTAGTATGTTGTGGCGGTGTGATGTGATAAGGTTGCTGGGTTATGGATGCAGGTGTTGAATGGTGTGTCTATCTGCTTGTACATCATTCTCTCCCCTTATAATAATGGGTAATGGGGATGCAATGAAGAGGAATTGTTACATGCATGAAGTGAATGTCTGTCCTGAGAATGGATCTAGATTATTATTTTCTCATAAGAAATAGGATATGACAAATTTGTTTATATGGACAAGAGTTAGAAGACAATTCATTATGAGGTGCATTCTTTTTCTTTAGTGGTAATATCTTGTAAAATAAAAAGAATGGACTTTGTAAATTTGACATTGCATGATGGGTAGAGTTTATCAGTAACTTTGTAATATATTTAGATCATTGTAGTAATTACTGAATAGAAGTTAATGGTTCTTATGTATTTTAGGTAATAATACTTTGTAATGAAGATGATGTTATTTAGAATTGTAATGTAGTGGACTATGTGATCAGTTCAAAGTAATCATCCTTATTAAGGGGAGGAAGTACAGCAAACAGTTACAAATATGTACAGCTTCTTGGATGAAATTAAGACCACAGTTTTAATATATCTTAATTTATGCTTTATAGAAAGTATATGTGTTAAGTATTAATTTGAAAACAATGTTGTAATTACATTGACTAATTGCATTCATTAAGCTGTACATGTTCGTGTCTGTTTGTGTACTTATTACTACTATTCTTTACTTAAACAGTATTCAAAGGTGACTGTAGATCTGTAGCGGCTTTCGCAGGCTTCTAATTAATGTGAACTGTTTTACAGGCATGGCAGGACATGCTTCCTCACCGGGGTGAACAGAAACCCGTATTTCCCGATGACGTTTATTGAAGCTCAGTCCTCTATTTTCATAACCATGTCTGCCTATGCCATGTCTGGCTGGCTCTACCATGTCGTTAAGAACTGAAATATACATTTCCAGTCACAGAACGAATACACATACATTGTCATGGCATTGTCATACACTTCAAGTAATGCTTACAATCAATAAATCATCATAACAGTCAATTTATACCACAATATATAAGAAATAAACAGATCTCACCTCGATCACATCCTGCGAGCGCGCTTCTCTTGTCAGCAATGAGTGACGTGAACAAGTCTCTATAAGCAATGTGATCGCCTTTACTTATGAAACAGCTAGGCATCTACTGATCCTTCTTTACAGTATTTGAACCTTCTAAATATCTTTATATAAATGAGATCAACAAAGGAATGATAAAATATACATACAGTTACATGGCTCCCCTAAATTGTACAACAATTTACCTTATAAACTAAAAGACAATTTGCCTTAAAACTAATACTGGCACATCATAAGGCACTTAAATTACAAAGGCTCCTTGGCGGGGATACCCTGGTCTTCATTTTGATCACATTCTACCAAGAGAACAAGACTGTGGATAGGTCTTTCCATTATGTTTACACATCTTGTACGTTTTCCCTGATTGTCAATATTAGAATCTGCCATCATGAGCTTAACCTTTCTTACAAGACCGTCATTATCAGGCAAAGCTTCTATGACTCTACCCAATCTCCAACTGTTTCTTGGTAGATTGTGATCTTTTACAATAACAACATCATTAAGCATAAGATTTCTTCAAATGACTCACATTTATAGCATCTAGGTATACAGAGGCCCTTTCAACTTGTTCAGCTTATCTCTCCATTTTACCCATTTATATCTGACATTATCTGTTACTTCGTCTTCCCAACTAGACCCATATTTGCATAATTCTTGAAGGATTTGTTCGCCTACAAGAATAACAGGTGACACTAGACCTAACGGGTCATATACAGAGTTCATAGTGGACAAAATACCTCTTATTGTGAGTGTCTTATCTTTCAACTGTATTTTAGATTGAAAAGTGTCAGACTCTATACACCATTGAATTCCCAGAGTTCTTTCCATGGGCAGTGTTTCTTTACTAAGATCTAAATTCTTAACAACATTCACTCTTTCATGAGGGGATGTCGTTTCTAGTACTTCCCTACTATTGGACAAGAACTTATGAAGGTTGAAACCTCCCATGCTACATATTGCCTTGCTTTGTTTCATCAGAGTGACGGCTTCATTCACTGTTGCCACTGACTTAAGGCCATCATCAACATAAAAATCTGTTCTTATAAAATTTGCTGCATCAGAACCACACAGATATTCATGGTCGTCTGCAGCCTTCTTTAATGCAAAATTGGCAACACTTGGAGACGATGTAGCACCAAACAAGTGAGCCGTCATTCTGTATTCAACAATTTCTTTAGTTACATCACCATTTTTCCACCAAAGGAACCTAAGCATGTCCCTGTGCTCTGGATTCACCTTCACTTGGTGGTACATTGCTTCTATATCACAAACAAATGCAATAGGTTCCTGCCTAAATCTGCAAAGTACCCCTACCAATTTGTTGGTGAGGTCTGGACCCTGTAACAAATGGCCATTTAAAGACTGACTCTTATAGTTTGCACTGCAGTCAAATACTACTCTGAGTTTCCCTGGTTTCTTAGAATGATACACTCCATGATGTGGAATGTACCAAACTTGACCATCATCCTTATTTAGATCCTTCTTAGGCACAACCTCTGCATACCCTTTATCTATCATATTATCCAAGAACACTTTATAGTTATCATGGTGTTGTTTATCTTTGTCAAATCTGCTTTTTAGCTTCATTAATTTATGCTCTGCCAAAGTTTTATTGTTTGGAAGCTTGACATTGTCGTTTTTAAGAGGAAGAGGCAACTCGTAATGCCTGTCTTCCAGCTGATGTACTCCAGCTTTCATTTTATTCATAAACCTTTTGTCTTCATACGATAATAGAACATCAGCTGACTTCCTTTCATTGAAATCAAGCTCAAACATATCCTTTACTTGGGAGGGATTTATTATCTCCATAGTCCTTGATGGAACGACTAAGAAGCTTACCCTTTTTTCCTGATTTATCTCGACCTCTTGTACAAATGTTCTAAATACTGTCAGGATATTATCTTCTAAGCCTTGACTAACAGCAACCCTTCCTTGGATGCCCCATCCTAACTCTGTTCTTATCCCACAGGGCTCTCCAGACTCCCCTGTGATTACTTCCCTATGCTCTATTGCTTCATTACAATTCACTCCAATCAATAGTCCTATTTCTACATCTGACCTATATGGCATGAGTTTAGAAGCAATTAGAGATAAGTGGGACCACCCTTCTGCTGTCTCCCTCCTAGGAATCTGATCTCGTCGTGCTGGGATATTCTCTCTAGAGTATGCATGTGGAAGCTCTATATCTCGTTCATCATAGATGCCTCGTACTATAAGTCCAGAGACTTTATTACACACAATTGTCTCTTCTCCATTTATTGTGGAAGTTTGCAAAGAAATTTGCGGTCCACTCACTCCCACCTCATCTAAGAGACTTTGTTTCACGAAACAAGCATCAGATTGATTGTCCAACAATGCATACACTAACACTTTATTCCCTTCATTACCTTCTTGGTACATCCACACTGGTACTATTAAAGTGTGTGTGTCTCCAGCAACTGACTGTTTGACCTTAACCTCATTTATTACAACTGGTCTTTCATCGTTTTTCTTGAGATCAATTACCCGTTCTGGTCTTTCTTGAGTCTGAGATCTTAAAGCATCATTATGGAGAACGGTGGGATGGAATCTCTGACATACCTTACATGATTTCTTTCTCCTACAGTCTTTCTTGATGTGACCCCAATTTAAACATCCTGCACATAATCTTTTTTCTTTGATAAATGTAAATTTTGTATCAGGATCAAGTTTTACAAATAGTTTACAATTTTCTAAATCATGCTCCTCTTTACAGTAGCGACAAAATTGTCTCTTTCCTTCCTTTCCTTTAAAGTCTTGTTTCATAGTCTCTACATTTACTTTACTGTTAAAGGAACTAGCTGTCCTTTCCTCAGATGGTTTTGTAATGAAACCTTTACTTCCTCTAAATTTAGTCATGGTATATGACCTATTACTCTTATTCCTGTTCAAGCTTGCATTGCTTTTACCACTGTCATTTGCTTCCATGACCACAGCATTGTATGAAGTAAAAGGATCACATGCTGCATGAGCTTGTGAGTTGATGAATTTACAAAAACTTTCAAAGGGTGGGTACTGCCCTGGCCCATACTGAGAACTGCTATAACAATGTTTACTTATTTTCGCATTCCAACTATTAATTATAGATCTAGGAAGTTTTGTTAGTAATTTCCTATGTTCTCTGGGATCATTAAGGAATGACAAGTGAGGAATAGAATGCATAGCTGCCCTACAACATTCTAAAAAATCTGAAAACTTCATTAGGGCTGGACCATCGTCTTGAGGAATTTGTGGCCATCCTGACAACCTTTTCATGTAAGCATTGGCAACTACACTTTCATTTCCAAATCTTTGCCAGAGAATTCTCTTTGCTGTGTCATAATCTTGGTTAGTATTTAAATACATTAACATTCTTATGGCTTCCTTTGCCTCACCACTTGTATATTTGTCAAGATATGCAAGTCTTTCTGATGCATCAGTTGTCCTAGCTTCCACAAAAGTTTTAAACTTTTTTATCCAGAGTGGAAATTCCATGGGTTCTCCACTAAGAATTGGAGGCTCTATTGGAGGTAAACTCCATCCTTGAACAGGTATATAAGTAACAGGATTACTACCAGGAGTGGAAAGAGACTGACAGGACTGTTTGACATTATTAGTGGGAGTATAGTTACTAGGAGGTATGAAACTATGAGCTAAGGGGTTGAGATTCATTGCTTGAGCATTAACGTTTGTACTTCTACCAACACCTAATCCTTCCTCATTCATTAGACTATGAGATTTACCCTTAGATCCATGTTTAGGGAAGAATGTAACACATTTATGAGGCATGGCTTCATCTATCTCTGAATCAGGCTGCAGTAGCGATACATCTTTGCTTTGTACCTCTAAATATTGTTGAAGATGTTGTTGCCTCCCTACACTTTCATCATCACTTGGAAGCATCCCTCTATCATCCTCTTCAACTTCATTTAGAGCTTCAAGTTCTGCACTGACAGCTGCTATGTCTCTCATTTTTTCTCTTTTGGCTAATTCAGCTGTACTCTTTGCCACTAACGCCTGTGCCTCAGCTGTACTCTTTGCCACTAACGCCTGTGCCTCAGCTACATTATCATGATGTTCTATTTCCGCTTTAAGCACGGCCAATTTAGCTGCCGCTTCTTGCCTTCTTAGTAATGATACAGAGGAAGCCTTAGATGCTTTTGAATGTCTACTAGAACCTTTACTAGCATGAGAAAATACAGATTCTTTATTACTTAGTATCTCCAATTTCTTACTCTTTAAATCCTTTACAGTTTCTTGGTGAATCTGTTCATCTACTTTAAGGTTCTCTAACTCATCTAACTCATCCGACTCTTCTTGCTTAAGATCTTTAAGTTCCATACATGCACTAACATAGTTAGCATACAATTCCATTTCTTCATCAGACATTTTGATTAAGTGCATGAGACTGGATGCTTCTTCCATACCTTTACCAATTCTGTTTACAAATTTTTTCCATTTGCGTTGAAAGAACCCCACCTTCTCTATAACTTGACTAATTTTATACTCCTTCCCTTTCGCGGTTGGCAATCTCTCCCTAGCACCTCCAACATGGCTCTGTACGCCTCTACCCGCCTGCCATTCCCTCTCATCTTCAATCAGACCACCTACGGCACCTTTCTCCTCAATATTAGACATTATTAAAAAATATACTGAGGGAGTAGCTACACTGAACAAATATCCTGACTTCTAGATTACCCACTCTATTCAAATCTATTTTAGGGCAATATTACCATATAGGAACTGTTACAGTGTAGCTACAATCTCTTGCCTGTGACCTTGATGCATTATAAGATGGAGGCTGTGGGGGTGGCGTTGTTGTGGGTGCGGCTTGTATCCGGGGCAGAAATGCTGACACAAGGGATTTCTTAGGGTGAGGTGGCGTCCCCTCGTCTCGTAGCAATCTTCACATTTGTTGAGACGAGTTCTTTACTATAGCGGCTTTCGCAGGCTTCTAATTAATGTGAACTGTTTTACAGGCATGGCAGGACATGCTTCCTCACCGGGGTGAACAGAAACCCGTATTTCCCGATGACGTTTATTGAAGCTCAGTCCTCTATTTTCATAACCATGTCTGCCTATGCCATGTCTGGCTGGCTCTACCATGTCGTAAAGAACTGAAATATACATTTCCAGTCACAGAACGAATACACATACATTGTCATGGCATTGTCATACACTTCAAGTAATGCTTACAATCAATAAATCATCATAACAGTCAATTTATACCACAATATATAAGAAATAAACAGATCTCACCTCGATCACATCCTGCGAGCGCGCTTCTCTTGTCAGCAATGAGTGACGTGAACAAGTCTCTATAAGCAATGTGATCGCCTTTACTTATGAAACAGCTAGGCATCTACTGATCCTTCTTTACAGTATTTGAACCTTCTAAATATCTTTATATAAATGAGATCAACAAAGGAATGATAAAATATACATACAGTTACATGGCTCCCCTAAATTGTACAACAATTTACCTTATAAACTAAAAGACAATTTGCCTTAAAACTAATACTGGCACATCATAAGGCACTTAAATTACAAAGGCTCCTTGGCGGGGATATCCTGGTCTTCATTTTGATCACATTCTACCAAGAGAACAAGACTGTGGATAGGTCTTTCCATTATGTTTACACATCTTGTACGTTTTCCCTGATTGTCAATATTAGAATCTGCCATCATGAGCTTAACCTTTCTTACAAGACCGTCATTATCAGGCAAAGCTTCTATGACTCTACCCAATCTCCAACTGTTTCTTGGTAGATTGTGATCTTTTACAATAACAACATCATTAAGCATAAGATTTCTTCAAATGACTCACATTTATAGCATCTAGGTATACAGAGGCCCTTTCAACTTGTTCAGCTTATCTCTCCATTTTACCCATTTATATCTGACATTATCTGTTACTTCGTCTTCCCAACTAGACCCATATTTGCATAATTCTTGAAGGATTTGTTCGCCTACAAGAATAACAGGTGACACTAGACCTAACGGGTCATATACAGAGTTCATAGTGGACAAAATACCTCTTATTGTGAGTGTCTTATCTTTCAACTGTATTTTAGATTGAAAAGTGTCAGACTCTATACACCATTGAATTCCCAGAGTTCTTTCCATGGGCAGTGTTTCTTTACTAAGATCTAAATTCTTAACAACATTCACTCTTTCATGAGGGGATGTCGTTTCTAGTACTTCCCTACTGTTGGACAAGAACTTATGAAGGTTGAAACCTCCCATGCTACATATTGCCTTGCTTTGTTTCATCAGAGTGACGGCTTCATTCACTGTTGCCACTGACTTAAGGCCATCATCAACATAAAAATCTGTTCTTATAAAATTTGCTGCATCAGAACCACACAGATATTCATGGTCGTCTGCAGCCTTCTTTAATGCAAAATTGGCAACACTTGGAGACGATGTAGCACCAAACAAGTGAGCCGTCATTCTGTATTCAACAATTTCTTTAGTTACATCACCATTTTTCCACCAAAGGAACCTAAGCATGTCCCTGTGCTCTGGATTCACCTTCACTTGGTGGTACATTGCTTCTATATCACAAACAAATGCAATAGGTTCCTGCCTAAATCTGCAAAGTACCCCTACCAATTTGTTGGTGAGGTCTGGACCCTGTAACAAATGGCCATTTAAAGACTGACTCTTATAGTTTGCACTGCAGTCAAATACTACTCTGAGTTTCCCTGGTTTCTTAGAGTGATACACTCCATGATGTGGAATGTACCAAACTTGACCATCATCCTTATTTAGATCCTTCTTAGGCACAACCTCTGCATACCCTTTATCTATCATATTATCCAAGAACACTTTATAGTTATCATGGTGTTGTTTATCTTTGTCAAATCTGCTTTTTAGCTTCATTAATTTATGCTCTGCCAAAGTTTTATTGTTTGGAAGCTTGACATTGTCGTTTTTAAGAGGAAGAGGCAACTCGTAATGCCTGTCTTCCAGCTGATGTACTCCAGCTTTCATTTTATTCATAAACCTTTTGTCTTCATACGATAATAGAACATCAGCTGACTTCCTTTCATTGAAATCAAGCTCAAACATATCCTTTACTTGGGAGGGATTTATTATCTCCATAGTCCTTGATGGAACGACTAAGAAGCTTACCCTTTTTTCCTGATTTATCTCGACCTCTTGTACAAATGTTCTAAATACTGTCAGGATATTATCTTCTAAGCCTTGACTAACAGCAACCCTTCCTTGGATGCCCCATCCTAACTCTGTTCTTATCCCACAGGGCTCTCCAGACTCCCCTGTGATTACTTCCCTATGCTCTATTGCTTCATTACAATTCACTCCAATCAATAGTCCTATTTCTACATCTGACCTATATGGCATGAGTTTAGAAGCAATTAGAGATAAGTGGGACCACCCTTCTGCTGTCTCCCTCCTAGGAATCTGATCTCGTCGTGCTGGGATATTCTCTCTAGAGTATGCATGTGGAAGCTCTATATCTCGTTCATCATAGATGCCTCGTACTATAAGTCCAGAGACTTTATTACACACAATTGTCTCTTCTCCATTTATTGTGGAAGTTTGCAAAGAAATTTGCGGTCCACTCACTCCCACCTCATCTAAGAGACTTTGTTTCACGAAACAAGCATCAGATTGATTGTCCAACAATGCATACACTAACACTTTATTCCCTTCATTACCTTCTTGGTACATCCACACTGGTACTATTAAAGTGTGTGTGTCTCCAGCAACTGACTGTTTGACCTTAACCTCATTTATTACAACTGGTCTTTCATCGTTTTTCTTGAGATCAATTACCCGTTCTGGTCTTTCTTGAGTCTGAGATCTTAAAGCATCATTATGGAGAACGGTGGGATGGAATCTCTGACATACCTTACATGATTTCTTTCTCCTACAGTCTTTCTTGATGTGACCCCAATTTAAACATCCTGCACATAATCTTTTTTCTTTGATAAATGTAAATTTTGTATCAGGATCAAGTTTTACAAATAGTTTACAATTTTCTAAATCATGCTCCTCTTTACAGTAGCGACAAAATTGTCTCTTTCCTTCCTTTCCTTTAAAGTCTTGTTTCATAGTCTCTACATTTACTTTACTGTTAAAGGAACTAGCTGTCCTTTCCTCAGATGGTTTTGTAATGAAACCTTTACTTCCTCTAAATTTAGTCATGGTATATGACCTATTACTCTTATTCCTGTTCAAGCTTGCATTGCTTTTACCACTGTCATTTGCTTCCATGACCACAGCATTGTATGAAGTAAAAGGATCACATGCTGCATGAGCTTGTGAGTTGATGAATTTACAAAAACTTTCAAAAGGTGGGTACTGCCCTGGCCCATACTGAGAACTGCTATAACAATGTTTACTTATTTTCGCATTCCAACTATTAATTATAGATCTAGGAAGTTTTGTTAGTAATTTCCTATGTTCTCTGGGATCATTAAGGAATGACAAGTGAGGAATAGAATGCATAGCTGCCCTACAACATTCTAAAAAATCTGAAAACTTCATTAGGGCTGGACCATCGTCTTGAGGAATTTGTGGCCATCCTGACAACCTTTTCATGTAAGCATTGGCAACTACACTTTCATTTCCAAATCTTTGCCAGAGAATTCTCTTTGCTGTGTCATAATCTTGGTTAGTATTTAAATACATTAACATTCTTATGGCTTCCTTTGCCTCACCACTTGTATATTTGTCAAGATATGCAAGTCTCTCTGATGCATCAGTTGTCCTAGCTTCCACAAAGATTTTAAACTTTTTTATCCAGAGTGGAAATTCCATGGGTTCTCCACTAAAAATTGGAGGCTCTATTGGAGGTAAACTCCATCCTTGAACAGGTATATAAGTAACAGGATTACTACCAGGAGTGGAAAGAGACTGACAGGACTGTTTGACATTATTAGTGGGAGTATAGTTACTAGGAGGTATGAAACTATGAGCTAAGGGGTTGAGATTCATTGCTTGAGCATTAACGTTTGTACTTCTACTAACACCTAATCCTTCCTCATTCATTAGACTATGAGATTTACCCTTAGATCCATGTTTAGGGAAGAATGTAACACATTTATGAGGCATGGCTTCATCTATCTCTGAATCAGGCTGCAGTAGCGATACATCTTTGCTTTGTACCTCTAAATATTGTTGAAGATGTTGTTGCCTCCCTACACTTTCATCATCACTTGGAAGCATCCCTCTATCATCCTCTTCAACTTCATTTAGAGCTTCAAGTTCTGCACTGACAGCTGCTATGTCTCTCATTTTTTCTCTTTTGGCTAATTCAGCTGTACTCTTTGCCACTAACGCCTGTGCCTCAGCTGTACTCTTTGCCACTAACGCCTGTGCCTCAGCTACATTATCATGATGTTCTATTTCCGCTTTAAGCACGGCCAATTTAGCTGCCGCTTCTTGCCTTCTTAGTAATGATACAGAGGAAGCCTTAGATGCTTTTGAATGTCTACTAGAACCTTTACTAGCATGAGAAAATACAGATTCTTTATTACTTAGTATCTCCAATTTCTTACTCTTTAAATCCTTTACAGTTTCTTGGTGAATCTGTTCATCTACTTTAAGGTTCTCTAACTCATCTAACTCATCCGACTCTTCTTGCTTAAGATCTTTAAGTTCCATACATGCACTAACATAGTTAGCATACAATTCCATTTCTTCATCAGACATTTTGATTAAGTGCATGAGACTGGATGCTTCTTCCATACCTTTACCAATTCTGTTTACAAATTTTTTCCATTTGCGTTGAAAGAACCCCACCTTCTCTATAACTTGACTAATTTTATACTCCTTCCCTTTCGCGGTTGGCAATCTCTCCCTAGCACCTCCAACATGGCTCTGTACGCCTCTACCCGCCTGCCATTCCCTCTCATCTTCAATCAGACCACCTACGGCACCTTTCTCCTCAATATTAGACATTATTAAAAAATATACTGAGGGAGTAGCTACACTGAACAAATATCCTGACTTCTAGATTACCCACTCTATTCAAATCTATTTTAGGGCAATATTACCATATAGGAACTGTTACAGTGTAGCTACAATCTCTTGCCTGTGACCTTGATGCATTATAAGATGGAGGCTGTGGGGGTGGCGTTGTTGTGGGTGCGGCTTGTATCCGGGGCAGAAATGCTGACACAAGGGATTTCTTAGGGTGAGGTGGCGTCCCCTCGTCTCGTAGCAATCTTCACATTTGTTGAGACGAGTTCTTTACTATAGCGGCTTTCGCAGGCTTCTAATTAATGTGAACTGTTTTACAGGCATGGCAGGACATGCTTCCTCACCGGGGTGAACAGAAACCCGTATTTCCCGATGACGTTTATTGAAGCTCAGTCCTCTATTTTCATAACCATGTCTGCCTATGCCATGTCTGGCTGGCTCTACCATGTCGTAAAGAACTGAAATATACATTTCCAGTCACAGAACGAATACACATACATTGTCATGGCATTGTCATACACTTCAAGTAATGCTTACAATCAATAAATCATCATAACAGTCAATTTATACCACAATATATAAGAAATAAACAGATCTCACCTCGATCACATCCTGCGAGCGCGCTTCTCTTGTCAGCAATGAGTGACGTGAACAAGTCTCTATAAGCAATGTGATCGCCTTTACTTATGAAACAGCTAGGCATCTACTGATCCTTCTTTACAGTATTTGAACCTTCTAAATATCTTTATATAAATGAGATCAACAAAGGAATGATAAAATATACATACAGTTACATGGCTCCCCTAAATTGTACAACAATTTACCTTATAAACTAAAAGACAATTTGCCTTAAAACTAATACTGGCACATCATAAGGCACTTAAATTACAAAGGCTCCTTGGCGGGGATACCCTGGTCTTCATTTTGATCACATTCTACCAAGAGAACAAGACTGTGGATAGGTCTTTCCATTATGTTTACACATCTTGTACGTTTTCCCTGATTGTCAATATTAGAATCTGCCATCATGAGCTTAACCTTTCTTACAAGACCGTCATTATCAGGCAAAGCTTCTATGACTCTACCCAATCTCCAACTGTTTCTTGGTAGATTGTGATCTTTTACAATAACAACATCATTAAGCATAAGATTTCTTCAAATGACTCACATTTATAGCATCTAGGTATACAGAGGCCCTTTCAACTTGTTCAGCTTATCTCTCCATTTTACCCATTTATATCTGACATTATCTGTTACTTCGTCTTCCCAACTAGACCCATATTTGCATAATTCTTGAAGGATTTGTTCGCCTACAAGAATAACAGGTGACACTAGACCTAACGGGTCATATACAGAGTTCATAGTGGACAAAATACCTCTTATTGTGAGTGTCTTATCTTTCAACTGTATTTTAGATTGAAAAGTGTCAGACTCTATACACCATTGAATTCCCAGAGTTCTTTCCATGGGCAGTGTTTCTTTACTAAGATCTAAATTCTTAACAACATTCACTCTTTCATGAGGGGATGTCGTTTCTAGTACTTCCCTACTGTTGGACAAGAACTTATGAAGGTTGAAACCTCCCATGCTACATATTGCCTTGCTTTGTTTCATCAGAGTGACGGCTTCATTCACTGTTGCCACTGACTTAAGGCCATCATCAACATAAAAATCTGTTCTTATAAAATTTGCTGCATCAGAACCACACAGATATTCATGGTCGTCTGCAGCCTTCTTTAATGCAAAATTGGCAACACTTGGAGACGATGTAGCACCAAACAAGTGAGCCGTCATTCTGTATTCAACAATTTCTTTAGTTACATCACCATTTTTCCACCAAAGGAACCTAAGCATGTCCCTGTGCTCTGGATTCACCTTCACTTGGTGGTACATTGCTTCTATATCACAAACAAATGCAATAGGTTCCTGCCTAAATCTGCAAAGTACCCCTACCAATTTGTTGGTGAGGTCTGGACCCTGTAACAAATGGCCATTTAAAGACTGACTCTTATAGTTTGCACTGCAGTCAAATACTACTCTGAGTTTCCCTGGTTTCTTAGAGTGATACACTCCATGATATGGAATGTACCAAACTTGACCATCATCCTTATTTAGATCCTTCTTAGGCACAACCTCTGCATACCCTTTATCTATCATATTATCCAAGAACACTTTATAGTTATCATGGTGTTGTTTATCTTTGTCAAATCTGCTTTTTAGCTTCATTAATTTATGCTCTGCCAAAGTTTTATTGTTTGGAAGCTTGACATTGTCGTTTTTAAGAGGAAGAGGCAACTCGTAATGCCTGTCTTCCAGCTGATGTACTCCAGCTTTCATTTTATTCATAAACCTTTTGTCTTCATACGATAATAGAACATCAGCTGACTTCCTTTCATTGAAATCAAGCTCAAACATATCCTTTACTTGGGAGGGATTTATTATCTCCATAGTCCTTGATGGAACGACTAAGAAGCTTACCCTTTTTTCCTGATTTATCTCGACCTCTTGTACAAATGTTCTAAATACTGTCAGGATATTATCTTCTAAGCCTTGACTAACAGCAACCCTTCCTTGGATGCCCCATCCTAACTCTGTTCTTATCCCACAGGGCTCTCCAGACTCCCCTGTGATTACTTCCCTATGCTCTATTGCTTCATTACAATTCACTCCAATCAATAGTCCTATTTCTACATCTGACCTATATGGCATGAGTTTAGAAGCAATTAGAGATAAGTGGGACCACCCTTCTGCTGTCTCCCTCCTAGGAATCTGATCTCGTCGTGCTGGGATATTCTCTCTAGAGTATGCATGTGGAAGCTCTATATCTCGTTCATCATAGATGCCTCGTACTATAAGTCCAGAGACTTTATTACACACAATTGTCTCTTCTCCATTTATTGTGGAAGTTTGCAAAGAAATTTGCGGTCCACTCACTCCCACCTCATCTAAGAGACTTTGTTTCACGAAACAAGCATCAGATTGATTGTCCAACAATGCATACACTAACACTTTATTCCCTTCATTACCTTCTTGGTACATCCACACTGGTACTATTAAAGTGTGTGTGTCTCCAGCAACTGACTGTTTGACCTTAACCTCATTTATTACAACTGGTCTTTCATCGTTTTTCTTGAGATCAATTACCCGTTCTGGTCTTTCTTGAGTCTGAGATCTTAAAGCATCATTATGGAGAACGGTGGGATGGAATCTCTGACATACCTTACATGATTTCTTTCTCCTACAGTCTTTCTTGATGTGACCCCAATTTAAACATCCTGCACATAATCTTTTTTCTTTGATAAATGTAAATTTTGTATCAGGATCAAGTTTTACAAATAGTTTACAATTTTCTAAATCATGCTCCTCTTTACAGTAGCGACAAAATTGTCTCTTTCCTTCCTTTCCTTTAAAGTCTTGTTTCATAGTCTCTACATTTACTTTACTGTTAAAGGAACTAGCTGTCCTTTCCTCAGATGGTTTTGTAATGAAACCTTTACTTCCTCTAAATTTAGTCATGGTATATGACCTATTACTCTTATTCCTGTTCAAGCTTGCATTGCTTTTACCACTGTCATTTGCTTCCATGACCACAGCATTGTATGAAGTAAAAGGATCACATGCTGCATGAGCTTGTGAGTTGATGAATTTACAAAAACTTTCAAAAGGTGGGTACTGCCCTGGCCCATACTGAGAACTGCTATAACAATGTTTACTTATTTTCGCATTCCAACTATTAATTATAGATCTAGGAAGTTTTGTTAGTAATTTCCTATGTTCTCTGGGATCATTAAGGAATGACAAGTGAGGAATAGAATGCATAGCTGCCCTACAACATTCTAAAAAATCTGAAAACTTCATTAGGGCTGGACCATCGTCTTGAGGAATTTGTGGCCATCCTGACAACCTTTTCATGTAAGCATTGGCAACTACACTTTCATTTCCAAATCTTTGCCAGAGAATTCTCTTTGCTGTGTCATAATCTTGGTTAGTATTTAAATACATTAACATTCTTATGGCTTCCTTTGCCTCACCACTTGTATATTTGTCAAGATATGCAAGTCTCTCTGATGCATCAGTTGTCCTAGCTTCCACAAAGATTTTAAACTTTTTTATCCAGAGTGGAAATTCCATGGGTTCTCCACTAAAAATTGGAGGCTCTATTGGAGGTAAACTCCATCCTTGAACAGGTATATAAGTAACAGGATTACTACCAGGAGTGGAAAGAGACTGACAGGACTGTTTGACATTATTAGTGGGAGTATAGTTACTAGGAGGTATGAAACTATGAGCTAAGGGGTTGAGATTCATTGCTTGAGCATTAACGTTTGTACTTCTACTAACACCTAATCCTTCCTCATTCATTAGACTATGAGATTTACCCTTAGATCCATGTTTAGGGAAGAATGTAACACATTTATGAGGCATGGCTTCATCTATCTCTGAATCAGGCTGCAGTAGCGATACATCTTTGCTTTGTACCTCTAAATATTGTTGAAGATGTTGTTGCCTCCCTACACTTTCATCATCACTTGGAAGCATCCCTCTATCATCCTCTTCAACTTCATTTAGAGCTTCAAGTTCTGCACTGACAGCTGCTATGTCTCTCATTTTTTCTCTTTTGGCTAATTCAGCTGTACTCTTTGCCACTAACGCCTGTGCCTCAGCTGTACTCTTTGCCACTAACGCCTGTGCCTCAGCTACATTATCATGATGTTCTATTTCCGCTTTAAGCACGGCCAATTTAGCTGCCGCTTCTTGCCTTCTTAGTAATGATACAGAGGAAGCCTTAGATGCTTTTGAATGTCTACTAGAACCTTTACTAGCATGAGAAAATACAGATTCTTTATTACTTAGTATCTCCAATTTCTTACTCTTTAAATCCTTTACAGTTTCTTGGTGAATCTGTTCATCTACTTTAAGGTTCTCTAACTCATCTAACTCATCCGACTCTTCTTGCTTAAGATCTTTAAGTTCCATACATGCACTAACATAGTTAGCATACAATTCCATTTCTTCATCAGACATTTTGATTAAGTGCATGAGACTGGATGCTTCTTCCATACCTTTACCAATTCTGTTTACAAATTTTTTCCATTTGCGTTGAAAGAACCCCACCTTCTCTATAACTTGACTAATTTTATACTCCTTCCCTTTCGCGGTTGGCAATCTCTCCCTAGCACCTCCAACATGGCTCTGTACGCCTCTACCCGCCTGCCATTCCCTCTCATCTTCAATCAGACCACCTACGGCACCTTTCTCCTCAATATTAGACATTATTAAAAAATATACTGAGGGAGTAGCTACACTGAACAAATATCCTGACTTCTAGATTACCCACTCTATTCAAATCTATTTTAGGGCAATATTACCATATAGGAACTGTTACAGTGTAGCTACAATCTCTTGCCTGTGACCTTGATGCATTATAAGATGGAGGCTGTGGGGGTGGCGTTGTTGTGGGTGCGGCTTGTATCCGGGGCAGAAATGCTGACACAAGGGATTTCTTAGGGTGAGGTGGCGTCCCCTCGTCTCGTAGCAATCTTCACATTTGTTGAGACGAGTTCTTTACTATAGCGGCTTTCGCAGGCTTCTAATTAATGTGAACTGTTTTACAGGCATGGCAGGACATGCTTCCTCACCGGGGTGAACAGAAACCCGTATTTCCCGATGACGTTTATTGAAGCTCAGTCCTCTATTTTCATAACCATGTCTGCCTATGCCATGTCTGGCTGGCTCTACCATGTCGTAAAGAACTGAAATATACATTTCCAGTCACAGAACGAATACACATACATTGTCATGGCATTGTCATACACTTCAAGTAATGCTTACAATCAATAAATCATCATAACAGTCAATTTATACCACAATATATAAGAAATAAACAGATCTCACCTCGATCACATCCTGCGAGCGCGCTTCTCTTGTCAGCAATGAGTGACGTGAACAAGTCTCTATAAGCAATGTGATCGCCTTTACTTATGAAACAGCTAGGCATCTACTGATCCTTCTTTACAGTATTTGAACCTTCTAAATATCTTTATATAAATGAGATCAACAAAGGAATGATAAAATATACATACAGTTACATGGCTCCCCTAAATTGTACAACAATTTACCTTATAAACTAAAAGACAATTTGCCTTAAAACTAATACTGGCACATCATAAGGCACTTAAATTACAAAGGCTCCTTGGCGGGGATACCCTGGTCTTCATTTTGATCACATTCTACCAAGAGAACAAGACTGTGGATAGGTCTTTCCATTATGTTTACACATCTTGTACGTTTTCCCTGATTGTCAATATTAGAATCTGCCATCATGAGCTTAACCTTTCTTACAAGACCGTCATTATCAGGCAAAGCTTCTATGACTCTACCCAATCTCCAACTGTTTCTTGGTAGATTGTGATCTTTTACAATAACAACATCATTAAGCATAAGATTTCTTCAAATGACTCACATTTATAGCATCTAGGTATACAGAGGCCCTTTCAACTTGTTCAGCTTATCTCTCCATTTTACCCATTTATATCTGACATTATCTGTTACTTCGTCTTCCCAACTAGACCCATATTTGCATAATTCTTGAAGGATTTGTTCGCCTACAAGAATAACAGGTGACACTAGACCTAACGGGTCATATACAGAGTTCATAGTGGACAAAATACCTCTTATTGTGAGTGTCTTATCTTTCAACTGTATTTTAGATTGAAAAGTGTCAGACTCTATACACCATTGAATTCCCAGAGTTCTTTCCATGGGCAGTGTTTCTTTACTAAGATCTAAATTCTTAACAACATTCACTCTTTCATGAGGGGATGTCGTTTCTAGTACTTCCCTACTGTTGGACAAGAACTTATGAAGGTTGAAACCTCCCATGCTACATATTGCCTTGCTTTGTTTCATCAGAGTGACGGCTTCATTCACTGTTGCCACTGACTTAAGGCCATCATCAACATAAAAATCTGTTCTTATAAAATTTGCTGCATCAGAACCACACAGATATTCATGGTCGTCTGCAGCCTTCTTTAATGCAAAATTGGCAACACTTGGAGACGATGTAGCACCAAACAAGTGAGCCGTCATTCTGTATTCAACAATTTCTTTAGTTACATCACCATTTTTCCACCAAAGGAACCTAAGCATGTCCCTGTGCTCTGGATTCACCTTCACTTGGTGGTACATTGCTTCTATATCACAAACAAATGCAATAGGTTCCTGCCTAAATCTGCAAAGTACCCCTACCAATTTGTTGGTGAGGTCTGGACCCTGTAACAAATGGCCATTTAAAGACTGACTCTTATAGTTTGCACTGCAGTCAAATACTACTCTGAGTTTCCCTGGTTTCTTAGAGTGATACACTCCATGATGTGGAATGTACCAAACTTGACCATCATCCTTATTTAGATCCTTCTTAGGCACAACCTCTGCATACCCTTTATCTATCATATTATCCAAGAACACTTTATAGTTATCATGGTGTTGTTTATCTTTGTCAAATCTGCTTTTTAGCTTCATTAATTTATGCTCTGCCAAAGTTTTATTGTTTGGAAGCTTGACATTGTCGTTTTTAAGAGGAAGAGGCAACTCGTAATGCCTGTCTTCCAGCTGATGTACTCCAGCTTTCATTTTATTCATAAACCTTTTGTCTTCATACGATAATAGAACATCAGCTGACTTCCTTTCATTGAAATCAAGCTCAAACATATCCTTTACTTGGGAGGGATTTATTATCTCCATAGTCCTTGATGGAACGACTAAGAAGCTTACCCTTTTTTCCTGATTTATCTCGACCTCTTGTACAAATGTTCTAAATACTGTCAGGATATTATCTTCTAAGCCTTGACTAACAGCAACCCTTCCTTGGATGCCCCATCCTAACTCTGTTCTTATCCCACAGGGCTCTCCAGACTCCCCTGTGATTACTTCCCTATGCTCTATTGCTTCATTACAATTCACTCCAATCAATAGTCCTATTTCTACATCTGACCTATATGGCATGAGTTTAGAAGCAATTAGAGATAAGTGGGACCACCCTTCTGCTGTCTCCCTCCTAGGAATCTGATCTCGTCGTGCTGGGATATTCTCTCTAGAGTATGCATGTGGAAGCTCTATATCTCGTTCATCATAGATGCCTCGTACTATAAGTCCAGAGACTTTATTACACACAATTGTCTCTTCTCCATTTATTGTGGAAGTTTGCAAAGAAATTTGCGGTCCACTCACTCCCACCTCATCTAAGAGACTTTGTTTCACGAAACAAGCATCAGATTGATTGTCCAACAATGCATACACTAACACTTTATTCCCTTCATTACCTTCTTGGTACATCCACACTGGTACTATTAAAGTGTGTGTGTCTCCAGCAACTGACTGTTTGACCTTAACCTCATTTATTACAACTGGTCTTTCATCGTTTTTCTTGAGATCAATTACCCGTTCTGGTCTTTCTTGAGTCTGAGATCTTAAAGCATCATTATAGAGAACGGTGGGATGGAATCTCTGACATACCTTACATGATTTCTTTCTCCTACAGTCTTTCTTGATGTGACCCCAATTTAAACATCCTGCACATAATCTTTTTTCTTTGATAAATGTAAATTTTGTATCAGGATCAAGTTTTACAAATAGTTTACAATTTTCTAAATCATGCTCCTCTTTACAGTAGCGACAAAATTGTCTCTTTCCTTCCTTTCCTTTAAAGTCTTGTTTCATAGTCTCTACATTTACTTTACTGTTAAAGGAACTAGCTGTCCTTTCCTCAGATGGTTTTGTAATGAAACCTTTACTTCCTCTAAATTTAGTCATGGTATATGACCTATTACTCTTATTCCTGTTCAAGCTTGCATTGCTTTTACCACTGTCATTTGCTTCCATGACCACAGCATTGTATGAAGTAAAAGGATCACATGCTGCATGAGCTTGTGAGTTGATGAATTTACAAAAACTTTCAAAGGGTGGGTACTGCCCTGGCCCATACTGAGAACTGCTATAACAATGTTTACTTATTTTCGCATTCCAACTATTAATTATAGATCTAGGAAGTTTTGTTAGTAATTTCCTATGTTCTCTGGGATCATTAAGGAATGACAAGTGAGGAATAGAATGCATAGCTGCCCTACAACATTCTAAAAAATCTGAAAACTTCATTAGGGCTGGACCATCGTCTTGAGGAATTTGTGGCCATCCTGACAACCTTTTCATGTAAGCATTGGCAACTACACTTTCATTTCCAAATCTTTGCCAGAGAATTCTCTTTGCTGTGTCATAATCTTGGTTAGTATTTAAATACATTAACATTCTTATGGCTTCCTTTGCCTCACCACTTGTATATTTGTCAAGATATGCAAGTCTTTCTGATGCATCAGTTGTCCTAGCTTCCACAAAGGTTTTAAACTTTTTTATCCAGAGTGGAAATTCCATGGGTTCTCCACTAAGAATTGGAGGCTCTATTGGAGGTAAACTCCATCCTTGAACAGGTATATAAGTAACAGGATTACTACCAGGAGTGGAAAGAGACTGACAGGACTGTTTGACATTATTAGTGGGAGTATAGTTACTAGGAGGTATGAAACTATGAGCTAAGGGGTTGAGATTCATTGCTTGAGCATTAACGTTTGTACTTCTACCAACACCTAATCCTTCCTCATTCATTAGACTATGAGATTTACCCTTAGATCCATGTTTAGGGAAGAATGTAACACATTTATGAGGCATGGCTTCATCTATCTCTGAATCAGGCTGCAGTAGCGATACATCTTTGCTTTGTACCTCTAAATATTGTTGAAGATGTTGTTGCCTCCCTACACTTTCATCATCACTTGGAAGCATCCCTCTATCATCCTCTTCAACTTCATTTAGAGCTTCAAGTTCTGCACTGACAGCTGCTATGTCTCTCATTTTTTCTCTTTTGGCTAATTCAGCTGTACTCTTTGCCACTAACGCCTGTGCCTCAGCTGTACTCTTTGCCACTAACGCCTGTGCCTCAGCTACATTATCATGATGTTCTATTTCCGCTTTAAGCACGGCCAATTTAGCTGCCGCTTCTTGCCTTCTTAGTAATGATACAGAGGAAGCCTTAGATGCTTTTGAATGTCTACTAGAACCTTTACTAGCATGAGAAAATACAGATTCTTTATTACTTAGTATCTCCAATTTCTTACTCTTTAAATCCTTTACAGTTTCTTGGTGAATCTGTTCATCTACTTTAAGGTTCTCTAACTCATCTAACTCATCCGACTCTTCTTGCTTAAGATCTTTAAGTTCCATACATGCACTAACATAGTTAGCATACAATTCCATTTCTTCATCAGACATTTTGATTAAGTGCATGAGACTGGATGCTTCTTCCATACCTTTACCAATTCTGTTTACAAATTTTTTCCATTTGCGTTGAAAGAACCCCACCTTCTCTATAACTTGACTAATTTTATACTCCTTCCCTTTCGCGGTTGGCAATCTCTCCCTAGCACCTCCAACATGGCTCTGTACGCCTCTACCCGCCTGCCATTCCCTCTCATCTTCAATCAGACCACCTACGGCACCTTTCTCCTCAATATTAGACATTATTAAAAAATATACTGAGGGAGTAGCTACACTGAACAAATATCCTGACTTCTAGATTACCCACTCTATTCAAATCTATTTTAGGGCAATATTACCATATAGGAACTGTTACAGTGTAGCTACAATCTCTTGCCTGTGACCTTGATGCATTATAAGATGGAGGCTGTGGGGGTGGCGTTGTTGTGGGTGCGGCTTGTATCCGGGGCAGAAATGCTGACACAAGGGATTTCTTAGGGTGAGGTGGCGTCCCCTCGTCTCGTAGCAATCTTCACATTTGTTGAGACGAGTTCTTTACTATAGCGGCTTTCGCAGGCTTCTAATTAATGTGAACTGTTTTACAGGCATGGCAGGACATGCTTCCTCACCGGGGTGAACAGAAACCCGTATTTCCCGATGACGTTTATTGAAGCTCAGTCCTCTATTTTCATAACCATGTCTGCCTATGCCATGTCTGGCTGGCTCTACCATGTCGTAAAGAACTGAAATATACATTTCCAGTCACAGAACGAATACACATACATTGTCATGGCATTGTCATACACTTCAAGTAATGCTTACAATCAATAAATCATCATAACAGTCAATTTATACCACAATATATAAGAAATAAACAGATCTCACCTCGATTACATCCTGCGAGCGCGCTTCTCTTGTCAGCAATGAGTGACGTGAACAAGTCTCTATAAGCAATGTGATCGCCTTTACTTATGAAACAGCTAGGCATCTACTGATCCTTCTTTACAGTATTTGAACCTTCTAAATATCTTTATATAAATGAGATCAACAAAGGAATGATAAAATATACATACAGTTACATGGCTCCCCTAAATTGTACAACAATTTACCTTATAAACTAAAAGACAATTTGCCTTAAAACTAATACTGGCACATCATAAGGCACTTAAATTACAAAGGCTCCTTGGCGGGGATACCCTGGTCTTCATTTTGATCACATTCTACCAAGAGAACAAGACTGTGGATAGGTCTTTCCATTATGTTTACACATCTTGTACGTTTTCCCTGATTGTCAATATTAGAATCTGCCATCATGAGCTTAACCTTTCTTACAAGACCGTCATTATCAGGCAAAGCTTCTATGACTCTACCCAATCTCCAACTGTTTCTTGGTAGATTGTGATCTTTTACAATAACAACATCATTAAGCATAAGATTTCTTCAAATGACTCACATTTATAGCATCTAGGTATACAGAGGCCCTTTCAACTTGTTCAGCTTATCTCTCCATTTTACCCATTTATATCTGACATTATCTGTTACTTCGTCTTCCCAACTAGACCCATATTTGCATAATTCTTGAAGGATTTGTTCGCCTACAAGAATAACAGGTGACACTAGACCTAACGGGTCATATACAGAGTTCATAGTGGACAAAATACCTCTTATTGTGAGTGTCTTATCTTTCAACTGTATTTTAGATTGAAAAGTGTCAGACTCTATACACCATTGAATTCCCAGAGTTCTTTCCATGGGCAGTGTTTCTTTACTAAGATCTAAATTCTTAACAACATTCACTCTTTCATGAGGGGATGTCGTTTCTAGTACTTCCCTACTGTTGGACAAGAACTTATGAAGGTTGAAACCTCCCATGCTACATATTGCCTTGCTTTGTTTCATCAGAGTGACGGCTTCATTCACTGTTGCCACTGACTTAAGGCCATCATCAACATAAAAATCTGTTCTTATAAAATTTGCTGCATCAGAACCACACAGATATTCATGGTCGTCTGCAGCCTTCTTTAATGCAAAATTGGCAACACTTGGAGACGATGTAGCACCAAACAAGTGAGCCGTCATTCTGTATTCAACAATTTCTTTAGTTACATCACCATTTTTCCACCAAAGGAACCTAAGCATGTCCCTGTGCTCTGGATTCACCTTCACTTGGTGGTACATTGCTTCTATATCACAAACAAATGCAATAGGTTCCTGCCTAAATCTGCAAAGTACCCCTACCAATTTGTTGGTGAGGTCTGGACCCTGTAACAAATGGCCATTTAAAGACTGACTCTTATAGTTTGCACTGCAGTCAAATACTACTCTGAGTTTCCCTGGTTTCTTAGAGTGATACACTCCATGATGTGGAATGTACCAAACTTGACCATCATCCTTATTTAGATCCTTCTTAGGCACAACCTCTGCATACCCTTTATCTATCATATTATCCAAGAACACTTTATAGTTATCATGGTGTTGTTTATCTTTGTCAAATCTGCTTTTTAGCTTCATTAATTTATGCTCTGCCAAAGTTTTATTGTTTGGAAGCTTGACATTGTCGTTTTTAAGAGGAAGAGGCAACTCGTAATGCCTGTCTTCCAGCTGATGTACTCCAGCTTTCATTTTATTCATAAACCTTTTGTCTTCATACGATAATAGAACATCAGCTGACTTCCTTTCATTGAAATCAAGCTCAAACATATCCTTTACTTGGGAGGGATTTATTATCTCCATAGTCCTTGATGGAACGACTAAGAAGCTTACCCTTTTTTCCTGATTTATCTCGACCTCTTGTACAAATGTTCTAAATACTGTCAGGATATTATCTTCTAAGCCTTGACTAACAGCAACCCTTCCTTGGATGCCCCATCCTAACTCTGTTCTTATCCCACAGGGCTCTCCAGACTCCCCTGTGATTACTTCCCTATGCTCTATTGCTTCATTACAATTCACTCCAATCAATAGTCCTATTTCTACATCTGACCTATATGGCATGAGTTTAGAAGC
The DNA here is from genome assembly GCA_036785275.1 of Cancer borealis. Classification (NCBI taxonomy): domain Eukaryota; kingdom Metazoa; phylum Arthropoda; class Malacostraca; order Decapoda; family Cancridae; genus Cancer; species Cancer borealis. The sequence goes on along the minus strand of JAXIVD010001433.1, from coordinate 53,007 downwards.
AATTAGAGATAAGTGGGACCACCCTTCTGCTGTCTCCCTCCTAGGAATCTGATCTCGTCGTGCTGGGATATTCTCTCTAGAGTATGCATGTGGAAGCTCTATATCTCGTTCATCATAGATGCCTCGTACTATAAGTCCAGAGACTTTATTACACACAATTGTCTCTTCTCCATTTATTGTGGAAGTTTGCAAAGAAATTTGCGGTCCACTCACTCCCACCTCATCTAAGAGACTTTGTTTCACGAAACAAGCATCAGATTGATTGTCCAACAATGCATACACTAACACTTTATTCCCTTCATTACCTTCTTGGTACATCCACACTGGTACTATTAAAGTGTGTGTGTCTCCAGCAACTGACTGTTTGACCTTAACCTCATTTATTACAACTGGTCTTTCATCGTTTTTCTTGAGATCAATTACCCGTTCTGGTCTTTCTTGAGTCTGAGATCTTAAAGCATCATTATAGAGAACGGTGGGATGGAATCTCTGACATACCTTACATGATTTCTTTCTCCTACAGTCTTTCTTGATGTGACCCCAATTTAAACATCCTGCACATAATCTTTTTTCTTTGATAAATGTAAATTTTGTATCAGGATCAAGTTTTACAAATAGTTTACAATTTTCTAAATCATGCTCCTCTTTACAGTAGCGACAAAATTGTCTCTTTCCTTCCTTTCCTTTAAAGTCTTGTTTCATAGTCTCTACATTTACTTTACTGTTAAAGGAACTAGCTGTCCTTTCCTCAGATGGTTTTGTAATGAAACCTTTACTTCCTCTAAATTTAGTCATGGTATATGACCTATTACTCTTATTCCTGTTCAAGCTTGCATTGCTTTTACCACTGTCATTTGCTTCCATGACCACAGCATTGTATGAAGTAAAAGGATCACATGCTGCATGAGCTTGTGAGTTGATGAATTTACAAAAACTTTCAAAGGGTGGGTACTGCCCTGGCCCATACTGAGAACTGCTATAACAATGTTTACTTATTTTCGCATTCCAACTATTAATTATAGATCTAGGAAGTTTTGTTAGTAATTTCCTATGTTCTCTGGGATCATTAAGGAATGACAAGTGAGGAATAGAATGCATAGCTGCCCTACAACATTCTAAAAAATCTGAAAACTTCATTAGGGCTGGACCATCGTCTTGAGGAATTTGTGGCCATCCTGACAACCTTTTCATGTAAGCATTGGCAACTACACTTTCATTTCCAAATCTTTGCCAGAGAATTCTCTTTGCTGTGTCATAATCTTGGTTAGTATTTAAATACATTAACATTCTTATGGCTTCCTTTGCCTCACCACTTGTATATTTGTCAAGATATGCAAGTCTTTCTGATGCATCAGTTGTCCTAGCTTCCACAAAGGTTTTAAACTTTTTTATCCAGAGTGGAAATTCCATGGGTTCTCCACTAAGAATTGGAGGCTCTATTGGAGGTAAACTCCATCCTTGAACAGGTATATAAGTAACAGGATTACTACCAGGAGTGGAAAGAGACTGACAGGACTGTTTGACATTATTAGTGGGAGTATAGTTACTAGGAGGTATGAAACTATGAGCTAAGGGGTTGAGATTCATTGCTTGAGCATTAACGTTTGTACTTCTACCAACACCTAATCCTTCCTCATTCATTAGACTATGAGATTTACCCTTAGATCCATGTTTAGGGAAGAATGTAACACATTTATGAGGCATGGCTTCATCTATCTCTGAATCAGGCTGCAGTAGCGATACATCTTTGCTTTGTACCTCTAAATATTGTTGAAGATGTTGTTGCCTCCCTACACTTTCATCATCACTTGGAAGCATCCCTCTATCATCCTCTTCAACTTCATTTAGAGCTTCAAGTTCTGCACTGACAGCTGCTATGTCTCTCATTTTTTCTCTTTTGGCTAATTCAGCTGTACTCTTTGCCACTAACGCCTGTGCCTCAGCTGTACTCTTTGCCACTAACGCCTGTGCCTCAGCTACATTATCATGATGTTCTATTTCCGCTTTAAGCACGGCCAATTTAGCTGCCGCTTCTTGCCTTCTTAGTAATGATACAGAGGAAGCCTTAGATGCTTTTGAATGTCTACTAGAACCTTTACTAGCATGAGAAAATACAGATTCTTTATTACTTAGTATCTCCAATTTCTTACTCTTTAAATCCTTTACAGTTTCTTGGTGAATCTGTTCATCTACTTTAAGGTTCTCTAACTCATCTAACTCATCCGACTCTTCTTGCTTAAGATCTTTAAGTTCCATACATGCACTAACATAGTTAGCATACAATTCCATTTCTTCATCAGACATTTTGATTAAGTGCATGAGACTGGATGCTTCTTCCATACCTTTACCAATTCTGTTTACAAATTTTTTCCATTTGCGTTGAAAGAACCCCACCTTCTCTATAACTTGACTAATTTTATACTCCTTCCCTTTCGCGGTTGGCAATCTCTCCCTAGCACCTCCAACATGGCTCTGTACGCCTCTACCCGCCTGCCATTCCCTCTCATCTTCAATCAGACCACCTACGGCACCTTTCTCCTCAATATTAGACATTATTAAAAAATATACTGAGGGAGTAGCTACACTGAACAAATATCCTGACTTCTAGATTACCCACTCTATTCAAATCTATTTTAGGGCAATATTACCATATAGGAACTGTTACAGTGTAGCTACAATCTCTTGCCTGTGACCTTGATGCATTATAAGATGGAGGCTGTGGGGGTGGCGTTGTTGTGGGTGCGGCTTGTATCCGGGGCAGAAATGCTGACACAAGGGATTTCTTAGGGTGAGGTGGCGTCCCCTCGTCTCGTAGCAATCTTCACATTTGTTGAGACGAGTTCTTTACTATAGCGGCTTTCGCAGGCTTCTAATTAATGTGAACTGTTTTACAGGCATGGCAGGACATGCTTCCTCACCGGGGTGAACAGAAACCCGTATTTCCCGATGACGTTTATTGAAGCTCAGTCCTCTATTTTCATAACCATGTCTGCCTATGCCATGTCTGGCTGGCTCTACCATGTCGTAAAGAACTGAAATATACATTTCCAGTCACAGAACGAATACACATACATTGTCATGGCATTGTCATACACTTCAAGTAATGCTTACAATCAATAAATCATCATAACAGTCAATTTATACCACAATATATAAGAAATAAACAGATCTCACCTCGATCACATCCTGCGAGCGCGCTTCTCTTGTCAGCAATGAGTGACGTGAACAAGTCTCTATAAGCAATGTGATCGCCTTTACTTATGAAACAGCTAGGCATCTACTGATCCTTCTTTACAGTATTTGAACCTTCTAAATATCTTTATATAAATGAGATCAACAAAGGAATGATAAAATATACATACAGTTACATGGCTCCCCTAAATTGTACAACAATTTACCTTATAAACTAAAAGACAATTTGCCTTAAAACTAATACTGGCACATCATAAGGCACTTAAATTACAAAGGCTCCTTGGCGGGGATACCCTGGTCTTCATTTTGATCACATTCTACCAAGAGAACAAGACTGTGGATAGGTCTTTCCATTATGTTTACACATCTTGTACGTTTTCCCTGATTGTCAATATTAGAATCTGCCATCATGAGCTTAACCTTTCTTACAAGACCGTCATTATCAGGCAAAGCTTCTATGACTCTACCCAATCTCCAACTGTTTCTTGGTAGATTGTGATCTTTTACAATAACAACATCATTAAGCATAAGATTTCTTCAAATGACTCACATTTATAGCATCTAGGTATACAGAGGCCCTTTCAACTTGTTCAGCTTATCTCTCCATTTTACCCATTTATATCTGACATTATCTGTTACTTCGTCTTCCCAACTAGACCCATATTTGCATAATTCTTGAAGGATTTGTTCGCCTACAAGAATAACAGGTGACACTAGACCTAACGGGTCATATACAGAGTTCATAGTGGACAAAATACCTCTTATTGTGAGTGTCTTATCTTTCAACTGTATTTTAGATTGAAAAGTGTCAGACTCTATACACCATTGAATTCCCAGAGTTCTTTCCATGGGCAGTGTTTCTTTACTAAGATCTAAATTCTTAACAACATTCACTCTTTCATGAGGGGATGTCGTTTCTAGTACTTCCCTACTGTTGGACAAGAACTTATGAAGGTTGAAACCTCCCATGCTACATATTGCCTTGCTTTGTTTCATCAGAGTGACGGCTTCATTCACTGTTGCCACTGACTTAAGGCCATCATCAACATAAAAATCTGTTCTTATAAAATTTGCTGCATCAGAACCACACAGATATTCATGGTCGTCTGCAGCCTTCTTTAATGCAAAATTGGCAACACTTGGAGACGATGTAGCACCAAACAAGTGAGCCGTCATTTTGTATTCAACAATTTCTTTAGTTACATCACCATTTTTCCACCAAAGGAACCTAAGCATGTCCCTGTGCTCTGGATTCACCTTCACTTGGTGGTACATTGCTTCTATATCACAAACAAATGCAATAGGTTCCTGCCTAAATCTGCAAAGTACCCCTACCAATTTGTTGGTGAGGTCTGGACCCTGTAACAAATGGCCATTTAAAGACTGACTCTTATAGTTTGCACTGCAGTCAAATACTACTCTGAGTTTCCCTGGTTTCTTAGAGTGATACACTCCATGATGTGGAATGTACCAAACTTGACCATCATCCTTATTTAGATCCTTCTTAGGCACAACCTCTGCATACCCTTTATCTATCATATTATCCAAGAACACTTTATAGTTATCATGGTGTTGTTTATCTTTGTCAAATCTGCTTTTTAGCTTCATTAATTTATGCTCTGCCAAAGTTTTATTGTTTGGAAGCTTGACATTGTCGTTTTTAAGAGGAAGAGGCAACTCGTAATGCCTGTCTTCCAGCTGATGTACTCCAGCTTTCATTTTATTCATAAACCTTTTGTCTTCATACGATAATAGAACATCAGCTGACTTCCTTTCATTGAAATCAAGCTCAAACATATCCTTTACTTGGGAGGGATTTATTATCTCCATAGTCCTTGATGGAACGACTAAGAAGCTTACCCTTTTTTCCTGATTTATCTCGACCTCTTGTACAAATGTTCTAAATACTGTCAGGATATTATCTTCTAAGCCTTGACTAACAGCAACCCTTCCTTGGATGCCCCATCCTAACTCTGTTCTTATCCCACAGGGCTCTCCAGACTCCCCTGTGATTACTTCCCTATGCTCTATTGCTTCATTACAATTCACTCCAATCAATAGTCCTATTTCTACATCTGACCTATATGGCATGAGTTTAGAAGCAATTAGAGATAAGTGGGACCACCCTTCTGCTGTCTCCCTCCTAGGAATCTGATCTCGTCGTGCTGGGATATTCTCTCTAGAGTATGCATGTGGAAGCTCTATATCTCGTTCATCATAGATGCCTCGTACTATAAGTCCAGAGACTTTATTACACACAATTGTCTCTTCTCCATTTATTGTGGAAGTTTGCAAAGAAATTTGCGGTCCACTCACTCCCACCTCATCTAAGAGACTTTGTTTCACGAAACAAGCATCAGATTGATTGTCCAACAATGCATACACTAACACTTTATTCCCTTCATTACCTTCTTGGTACATCCACACTGGTACTATTAAAGTGTGTGTGTCTCCAGCAACTGACTGTTTGACCTTAACCTCATTTATTACAACTGGTCTTTCATCGTTTTTCTTGAGATCAATTACCCGTTCTGGTCTTTCTTGAGTCTGAGATCTTAAAGCATCATTATAGAGAACGGTGGGATGGAATCTCTGACATACCTTACATGATTTCTTTCTCCTACAGTCTTTCTTGATGTGACCCCAATTTAAACATCCTGCACATAATCTTTTTTCTTTGATAAATGTAAATTTTGTATCAGGATCAAGTTTTACAAATAGTTTACAATTTTCTAAATCATGCTCCTCTTTACAGTAGCGACAAAATTGTCTCTTTCCTTCCTTTCCTTTAAAGTCTTGTTTCATAGTCTCTACATTTACTTTACTGTTAAAGGAACTAGCTGTCCTTTCCTCAGATGGTTTTGTAATGAAACCTTTACTTCCTCTAAATTTAGTCATGGTATATGACCTATTACTCTTATTCCTGTTCAAGCTTGCATTGCTTTTACCACTGTCATTTGCTTCCATGACCACAGCATTGTATGAAGTAAAAGGATCACATGCTGCATGAGCTTGTGAGTTGATGAATTTACAAAAACTTTCAAAGGGTGGGTACTGCCCTGGCCCATACTGAGAACTGCTATAACAATGTTTACTTATTTTCGCATTCCAACTATTAATTATAGATCTAGGAAGTTTTGTTAGTAATTTCCTATGTTCTCTGGGATCATTAAGGAATGACAAGTGAGGAATAGAATGCATAGCTGCCCTACAACATTCTAAAAAATCTGAAAACTTCATTAGGGCTGGACCATCGTCTTGAGGAATTTGTGGCCATCCTGACAACCTTTTCATGTAAGCATTGGCAACTACACTTTCATTTCCAAATCTTTGCCAGAGAATTCTCTTTGCTGTGTCATAATCTTGGTTAGTATTTAAATACATTAACATTCTTATGGCTTCCTTTGCCTCACCACTTGTATATTTGTCAAGATATGCAAGTCTTTCTGATGCATCAGTTGTCCTAGCTTCCACAAAGGTTTTAAACTTTTTTATCCAGAGTGGAAATTCCATGGGTTCTCCACTAAGAATTGGAGGCTCTATTGGAGGTAAACTCCATCCTTGAACAGGTATATAAGTAACAGGATTACTACCAGGAGTGGAAAGAGACTGACAGGACTGTTTGACATTATTAGTGGGAGTATAGTTACTAGGAGGTATGAAACTATGAGCTAAGGGGTTGAGATTCATTGCTTGAGCATTAACGTTTGTACTTCTACCAACACCTAATCCTTCCTCATTCATTAGACTATGAGATTTACCCTTAGATCCATGTTTAGGGAAGAATGTAACACATTTATGAGGCATGGCTTCATCTATCTCTGAATCAGGCTGCAGTAGCGATACATCTTTGCTTTGTACCTCTAAATATTGTTGAAGATGTTGTTGCCTCCCTACACTTTCATCATCACTTGGAAGCATCCCTCTATCATCCTCTTCAACTTCATTTAGAGCTTCAAGTTCTGCACTGACAGCTGCTATGTCTCTCATTTTTTCTCTTTTGGCTAATTCAGCTGTACTCTTTGCCACTAACGCCTGTGCCTCAGCTGTACTCTTTGCCACTAACGCCTGTGCCTCAGCTACATTATCATGATGTTCTATTTCCGCTTTAAGCACGGCCAATTTAGCTGCCGCTTCTTGCCTTCTTAGTAATGATACAGAGGAAGCCTTAGATGCTTTTGAATGTCTACTAGAACCTTTACTAGCATGAGAAAATACAGATTCTTTATTACTTAGTATCTCCAATTTCTTACTCTTTAAATCCTTTACAGTTTCTTGGTGAATCTGTTCATCTACTTTAAGGTTCTCTAACTCATCTAACTCATCCGACTCTTCTTGCTTAAGATCTTTAAGTTCCATACATGCACTAACATAGTTAGCATACAATTCCATTTCTTCATCAGACATTTTGATTAAGTGCATGAGACTGGATGCTTCTTCCATACCTTTACCAATTCTGTTTACAAATTTTTTCCATTTGCGTTGAAAGAACCCCACCTTCTCTATAACTTGACTAATTTTATACTCCTTCCCTTTCGCGGTTGGCAATCTCTCCCTAGCACCTCCAACATGGCTCTGTACGCCTCTACCCGCCTGCCATTCCCTCTCATCTTCAATCAGACCACCTACGGCACCTTTCTCCTCAATATTAGACATTATTAAAAAATATACTGAGGGAGTAGCTACACTGAACAAATATCCTGACTTCTAGATTACCCACTCTATTCAAATCTATTTTAGGGCAATATTACCATATAGGAACTGTTACAGTGTAGCTACAATCTCTTGCCTGTGACCTTGATGCATTATAAGATGGAGGCTGTGGGGGTGGCGTTGTTGTGGGTGCGGCTTGTATCCGGGGCAGAAATGCTGACACAAGGGATTTCTTAGGGTGAGGTGGCGTCCCCTCGTCTCGTAGCAATCTTCACATTTGTTGAGACGAGTTCTTTACTATAGCGGCTTTCGCAGGCTTCTAATTAATGTGAACTGTTTTACAGGCATGGCAGGACATGCTTCCTCACCGGGGTGAACAGAAACCCGTATTTCCCGATGACGTTTATTGAAGCTCAGTCCTCTATTTTCATAACCATGTCTGCCTATGCCATGTCTGGCTGGCTCTACCATGTCGTAAAGAACTGAAATATACATTTCCAGTCACAGAACGAATACACATACATTGTCATGGCATTGTCATACACTTCAAGTAATGCTTACAATCAATAAATCATCATAACAGTCAATTTATACCACAATATATAAGAAATAAACAGATCTCACCTCAATCACATCCTGCGAGCGCGCTTCTCTTGTCAGCAATGAGTGACGTGAACAAGTCTCTATAAGCAATGTGATCGCCTTTACTTATGAAATAGCTAGGCATCTACTGATCCTTCTTTACAGTATTTGAACCTTCTAAATATCTTTATATAAATGAGATCAACAAAGGAATGATAAAATATACATACAGTTACATGGCTCCCCTAAATTGTACAACAATTTACCTTATAAACTAAAAGACAATTTGCCTTAAAACTAATACTGGCACATCATAAGGCACTTAAATTACAAAGGCTCCTTGGCGGGGATACCCTGGTCTTCATTTTGATCACATTCTACCAAGAGAACAAGACTGTGGATAGGTCTTTCCATTATGTTTACACATCTTGTACGTTTTCCCTGATTGTCAATATTAGAATCTGCCATCATGAGCTTAACCTTTCTTACAAGACCGTCATTATCAGGCAAAGCTTCTATGACTCTACCCAATCTCCAACTGTTTCTTGGTAGATTGTGATCTTTTACAATAACAACATCATTAAGCATAAGATTTCTTCAAATGACTCACATTTATAGCATCTAGGTATACAGAGGCCCTTTCAACTTGTTCAGCTTATCTCTCCATTTTACCCATTTATATCTGACATTATCTGTTACTTCGTCTTCCCAACTAGACCCATATTTGCATAATTCTTGAAGGATTTGTTCGCCTACAAGAATAACAGGTGACACTAGACCTAACGGGTCATATACAGAGTTCATAGTGGACAAAATACCTCTTATTGTGAGTGTCTTATCTTTCAACTGTATTTTAGATTGAAAAGTGTCAGACTCTATACACCATTGAATTCCCAGAGTTCTTTCCATGGGCAGTGTTTCTTTACTAAGATCTAAATTCTTAACAACATTCACTCTTTCATGAGGGGATGTCGTTTCTAGTACTTCCCTACTGTTGGACAAGAACTTATGAAGGTTGAAACCTCCCATGCTACATATTGCCTTGCTTTGTTTCATCAGAGTGACGGCTTCATTCACTGTTGCCACTGACTTAAGGCCATCATCAACATAAAAATCTGTTCTTATAAAATTTGCTGCATCAGAACCACACAGATATTCATGGTCGTCTGCAGCCTTCTTTAATGCAAAATTGGCAACACTTGGAGACGATGTAGCACCAAACAAGTGAGCCGTCATTCTGTATTCAACAATTTCTTTAGTTACATCACCATTTTTCCACCAAAGGAACCTAAGCATGTCCCTGTGCTCTGGATTCACCTTCACTTGGTGGTACATTGCTTCTATATCACAAACAAATGCAATAGGTTCCTGCCTAAATCTGCAAAGTACCCCTACCAATTTGTTGGTGAGGTCTGGACCCTGTAACAAATGGCCATTTAAAGACTGACTCTTATAGTTTGCACTGCAGTCAAATACTACTCTGAGTTTCCCTGGTTTCTTAGAGTGATACACTCCATGATGTGGAATGTACCAAACTTGACCATCATCCTTATTTAGATCCTTCTTAGGCACAACCTCTGCATACCCTTTATCTATCATATTATCCAAGAACACTTTATAGTTATCATGGTGTTGTTTATCTTTGTCAAATCTGCTTTTTAGCTTCATTAATCTATGCTCTGCCAAAGTTTTATTGTTTGGAAGCTTGACATTGTCGTTTTTAAGAGGAAGAGGCAACTCGTAATGCCTGTCTTCCAGCTGATGTACTCCAGCTTTCATTTTATTCATAAACCTTTTGTCTTCATACGATAATAGAACATCAGCTGACTTCCTTTCATTGAAATCAAGCTCAAACATATCCTTTACTTGGGAGGGATTTATTATCTCCATAGTCCTTGATGGAACGACTAAGAAGCTTACCCTTTTTTCCTGATTTATCTCGACCTCTTGTACAAATGTTCTAAATACTGTCAGGATATTATCTTCTAAGCCTTGACTAACAGCAACCCTTCCTTGGATGCCCCATCCTGACTCTGTTCTTATCCCACAGGGCTCTCCAGACTCCCCTGTGATTACTTCCCTATGCTCTATTGCTTCATTACAATTCACTCCAATCAATAGTCCTATTTCTACATCTGACCTATATGGCATGAGTTTAGAAGCAATTAGAGATAAGTGGGACCACCCTTCTGCTGTCTCCCTCCTAGGAATCTGATCTCGTCGTGCTGGGATATTCTCTCTAGAGTATGCATGTGGAAGCTCTATATCTCGTTCATCATAGATGCCTCGTACTATAAGTCCAGAGACTTTATTACACACAATTGTCTCTTCTCCATTTATTGTGGAAGTTTGCAAAGAAATTTGCGGTCCACTCACTCCCACCTCATCTAAGAGACTTTGTTTCACGAAACAAGCATCAGATTGATTGTCCAACAATGCATACACTAACACTTTATTCCCTTCATTACCTTCTTGGTACATCCACACTGGTACTATTAAAGTGTATGTGTCTCCAGCAACTGATATATATAATTTGTTGGGTTGATTTAATACTTGCAGGTAATACTGTTGAGTTTCATTTGCTCAGTTAAACACTAACACTTTGGTGGTTCAAGTCTGGGAAACAAATATTTAAACGCGCCACAAACAAATTATAAAAAAGACACTTCCAATTAACATGTAAAATTAAAAGAGTGCCAGATTTAAATACACATATAGTTTCCCAAGTAATGCTATCCACATGTAATTAAATACCTCTTATTGGGTATTACCTTTGGACATTGACTAGGTATAGGGTACAATCAAACTTTTTTTCCTTACTGTTCCTATGCATTGTGTCTCACCAGCTTACTGAGAAGATCGTCTGCCCTTCTAGCTCTTAGGATGATTGGTGGTTCATGTTTGTTGGCTGTGACGCAAGATAGTGATAAGATAGTTACAGGCAAGGCTTGGCAGTGGCAGCGGCAGCAACGCAATTGTCACAGTGATCTTGTTAAGGGCCAAGAGGATGCCAACACAATATTGCATTACACAAAAGTTTTCAGTATAAAAATATTGCATTGCGCGAGTCTTCATTATAACAATATTGCATTACGCACAAGTCTTCAGTATACTATTAGTTTGGTTCCTCAAACAGTGATTCATTAATTTGCTGCATTATTAATAAATTCTTCAATGTTTTACCAATCTTAAAATACATTATATCATTAATTTTTCATATACTGATTAATTTCTATCAAGACTTTCCTGCACTCCCTCTCTCTTCAAGAAGTTATCATGAACACATTTCCACATTGATGAGAGTGAATGCACTATTGTGTTGGTATGGGTCTGGCAGCATAATGATTTGTTTGCCAAGTGTTGTGCATGTGAAGCAGACCAAAGATATGCCTCGTCTTTCTCTGTATAGACTGTTACATTCTGCACACAATAATGTAACCTCAAAGTATTCACCAAACATAACTTGACTCTAACTTATATCTAAACATTTTATTAATTAAATATATTGAATAGTTTAGATATATAATTCGTCACGTTATTGCTATCCATACAACTGTAAGGTTACAGTATAATTTGCAGAATTTCCTATACATATATATCAATTCACAGCTTCCGTGGTAAGTATTATATATATATATATATATATATATATATATATATATATATATATATATATATATATATATATATATATGTATATATTGCTGTGTATCCTGGTAGTACTTTTTACTTGTTTTCTATTGAGTGCAGGTTGACTTTCAATAATCCTACAATCAATATTCCAGTTCCATCAGTTTTCTGCCATCAAAACATAAACATAAACAGCGTTTCCCAAAAACAATGATGCAGACATTTGAAATTGGGCCGGGAAACTGATGGAACCGGAATATTGATTGCTGGATTATTGATAGTCAACCTGTATATTACTAATAATCATGCAAGTGATGTCTTACTAACAGAAGGTCAGTATGTCAGTATGGCTTGTAGATCTAACTCTTGGTTGGTTTAAAGTTTTAATTAAGCACCAGATTGATGTGAGTTATTACCATCATGTATTTCATGTTCTGTAAGTGATGATGATGATGATGATGATGATAATGATAATGATGAACAGATGGGTATATCAATTTCTTTTCTTATTAATCACATTTGAATTGAATTACTTATAACTTTAATACTATTATAAAACTCATTTCAATTTCATTAAGTGGTACAGTAGCTCTCTTATACAATACAATAATGATAATAATAATAATAATAATAATAATAATAATAATAATAATAATAATCAATTGCATTAATTGGTACAGTAGCTCTCTTATACAATACTATAATAATAATAATAATAATAATAATAACAATAATAATAATAATGTTATAGTGTTGCTTTGGCATTACTTAATCACTATGGTGGTATTCATTGATCTTAGTGGAGACTTGAGAACTAACGGAATGCGATACATGATGAAGTAAATGTATTTGAACAACAATTGCTTAGTGAAAAATAAGAGTTGACTAGACTTTTTAAGGGTTTATGGAATGTTTAGCTTCATTTGCTTTATGATAGTTTTGGATTAATATCTGATGAGCTTTGATTTAGTTCCATTGTAGACTTAAGATTGTGTGTACTTATGGCTGTTTTACTATTACGCGTGTACACTGCATTACTTGGTGTGCTTCAGGCGTACACTTTGGAACATTACCAATAGTACATTCATGGGAGGCTGTTCTCAATACCTTCATCTAGTTACATCTACACGCCAAAGATATTCAGTCTCCTTGTGATAAGATTAATACGTAAGAAATATCATATCTTAGAATATAATAATGTAAAACCTAATTCAGAGTTAACAAACCCCATTATATATGCTTTTGTTTTGATAATTTAAACTCATTATAGTAAATCTTTTTGCAATGGGATTTGATTAGATTTCATAACTATTAATATCACTTTCCCGAACACAGGTTGAGAGACGTATGAATTTTAAGTGAAATTGAGGATACAGATAAAGCATTAATATCGTGGATCATTTACGTACAGCACACATTTTGGTCCTGTTAGCAAAAACATTTCCTAGTCAATCCATTAATTATCTTAATTACTGAATATTTGATACGGAAGTTCAAATATGAATCTATAGTTTGTAGTTCTTGCAGAGTTCAAACAGAAGTGACTTGTGTGCAAAACAGTATTTCATCTTTTAATAAATCTAGCAATTTTATTTTTGATGAAGGTACATACTTATACAATTAATTTATGGCTGTTACCTTCCATCTGGGGAATGATCGAAATATCCACAAATTAGTCTCAGTATCAATGGATTTCCTCTCAGTTGTGTAAGATAATTATTGAAAGATGTGTCTCGTGTCCTCCCATGGCAGAGTTCCGGGACCTTGCGGACATAGTGAGTATGAGAACATGGAATCAGATGTCCCAGATGCCTCGATTGATGATGAAGGACTTGGGAACTTAAGACTGGACACTGCATGTAGCAAGATGGTCTCAGGAGACAGACGGCCAGAGGAAAGGAAAGAAAGTCCACCATAGAATCCAGCTATGGAGAAACACAGCACTGAACACCACACTGATGATGATGATGATGTGAGATCGTTTGAAGAGGAGAAACGCCGGTTGACCCATGAATTAAGTGGCGCTCAGATGGATAGATCGGAAAACACCTCCGCACAATCATTGCCAGTAGTGAGTTAAATACTTATTGAAGCTATAACTTAACTATATCTGTATCAATTTATTATCTTAGGGAGGCTGTGTTTCTTATTCTATAACTATAACTATTACTATTACTAATTTAAATTATTATCTCGACTAAGATGTGTTTTTTTATTTTTATGACGTATTGCAGCAACATTTATCCTGTGCAAACTTTGGATGCATCAGTTCTCTTATGGATCATCTCAACCCATCCCAGCCCAGCACTGGAGACGGTGGGGAAACTAGTCAATCCGAGTGGAGTGAGGATGATGACGGAGCCGGGTCTGAACCTTGACTAGACCAGGAGACTACCGGCTACACCACTGATGACCCAGCACTGGAACAAGTCTCAATGATCAATGATGCTGGACTCACAGATGCTGAAGGTGAGAATCAAGGTTATGTGAAGAGAGAAATGGAAGATTATTAAAGTTTTTCATGTAATTTGATTTACTAAACATACTTTTTTTTGCCACTCTAAGTACTCCTTGCTTTTTGTTATAACCTTTTGCTTATGCAGATATACAATGGGTAGGTAATTTATACTGAAGCATCTTTTAAACAACATTAATTAACCTACATTGGCTTATATCTAGTAACCTAACCTTATATACCTTAAGCCGCAAGTAGTTTCTATCCCTCATATATTATAACATTCCATCCGCAGGTGCCTTAAGTGACGTAAACTCCATCTACAACGACCCTCACCAATATGATGGCGATATGGATGACACGAGTATGTCCTCTCGTGCTTCCTCCAGGATATAACGCACATAGTCTAGTCTACGCACACAGGGCGAGTAGATACACACAGGTGAGGTGTGTGTATCCACACGCACACAAGTTAACTTGTGTGATTAACTTGTGCGCGTGTGGATACGCACACGTCACCTGTGTGTACCTACTCGCCCTGTGTGCGTAGACTAGACTATGTGCGTTATATCGGGTTTTGATTTAGTTGTGTGTGCGCGTATATATGTGTGTGTGCGTAAGTTATTTGTTTGTTTATGTGTGTTGTTTGTTTGTTTGTCTGCTTGTAATAATGTTATACTCCATTGTAAAATGTAAAATGGATTCGGTAAAAAAAATGAATAAAAATAGGCGTGTTATTTATACATTATTTATTTAATTTATTATTATTATTATTATAGTTTTACAGATTATACGCACATTGAATAAATACAGTTGTGTGATTTATAAATTTATTTCATTTATTTATTTAATTCGTGTTAACTTCCAGAAATGACCCGAGAAGCAGGATCACCACAGTGCCACAGTGCCACATGCCCATATAGCCGAAGGTGAGATGAATGGACTATGGTGGTAACAGGACTTGATTGGTAAGTACACTTCAATACCTTTTTTCA
>JAXIVD010001433.1:0-5000 GCA_036785275.1 Cancer borealis | reverse complement strand
AGAGAGAGAGAGAGAGAGAGAGAGAGAGAGAGAGAGAGAGAGAGAGAGAGAGAGAGAGAGAGAGAGAGAGAGAGAGAGAGAGAGAGAGAGAGAGAGAGAGAGATGCTGACAGAATAATTGTGTGTGTGTGTATTTTGAGAGAGGAGGAGGAGGAAGAAATAGAGAGGATGACATAAATAAAGGATGAAAGACAGAAAATAGATGATGATAGAAGAATGGAGATAGGAGAAAATAGTTGATAAAGAAAGGAATAGAGATAGAGGGATAAGAAGGAAGAGAAGGAGAAGGTTAAAAGGCATAGCTAACCAAAAAATAATAATCTCTCTCTCTCTCTCTCTCTCTCTCTCTCTCTCTCTCTCTCTCTCTCTCTCTCTCTCTCTCTCTCTCTCTCTCTCTCTCTCTCTCTCTCTCTCTCTCTCTCTCAGTACATAATTTCCTCACTTCCTTCTCTTCCTGTGTGAGGTGGAATTTCCTCCCCTGTGTGAGGTAGAGTGTAGCAACAAGCTTGGCTGGGAATTAAAGAAAAAAGTTAGTAAAAATATTCAAATAGGAGAATAAGTTATATGAATAAATAAATACAGATAAATATAGTATTAATATGTAATCAAGGAGGCTGTGTGGCTGGTAATGAGATAGTAATTTGTTAAGTGATATATTACTATTGTTATTATTGTTATTAATATTTTATTATTATTTTAGATACAAGAGGAATCGGAATAACTAATTGAAGACAGCCTGGATAATGCAAGATCAGAATGAAGGAAGAAGAGAAATGAAGAATCATGTCTAACTTGGAGCCAAAGTAAGTTATAAATCATTACTATTATTATTATTACACATATGTAACAAAACACCCATTTACTCTTGACTTATCTTCATAGGAGACTTAAGAAAAGTTAAGACTCCTGGCATAAGTGGGAAGGTACTAGAATGGATTAGAGGATGGCTTATTGGTAGGGAACAGAGGGTACAGATCAATGGGAAGAAATCAGAATGTGGTAATGTCACTAGTGGGGTACCACAGGGATCAGTACTAGGACAGTTGTTATTCATAATATATATAAATGACTTAGAGACAGGAATAAACAGTGATCAGTAAATTTGCCGATGACACAAAGATAGGAAGACTGGTAAAGAATTTAGATGATGCTAGGACGCTGCAGGATGACTTAAATAAGCTTTACGAGTGGTCAGAGAAATAGCAGATGCAGTTTAATGTTAACAAGTGTAGCATTATGAGCGTAGGTAAAGGCAATAAGTCTGTAGACTACACATTAAATGACAAGATCTTAGGAAGGTCATATAGTGTGAGTGACTTAGGAATTCAAATAAGCAGTAACTTGCGCCCAAGGGAACAGTGTATTGTAGCTAGAAATAGGGCCAACAAGGTACTGGGATTTATTAGTAGGTGTGTGACAAATAGGAGTTCTGAGGTCATTCTGAGGTTGTATTTAGCACTAGTTAGACCCCACCTAGATTATGCAGCTCAATTTTGGTCCCCTTATTATAGGGTAAGGTCAGAAGAGCTAGTGGATAGGTAAAGTGAGCTTCTGAGGGAGATATAGGAGAATGGTAGAAAGTGTATAGTGTCAGGGGTGCTTCCTAGACAGAGGGTTAGAGGCTGGTGGCTCTCACATGCCCGGAATAGATGGGTACACTTTTTTTTCCACAGGAATAGAGTCGGGAGGAGAGGGGGAGGTGTAACACTACGTTAGAAACACATTAAATTGCTGTCAACACTACAAAAAAACAGATAGGAATACGGAATCATTATGGATTGACATTATTATAGGAGGGAAAAAGTTTGTTGTAGGGATTATGTATAGGCCTCCAGATTTAGACGAAGCAGCTAGTGCATCCCGGATGGAAGAGCTTGCAAGGGCATCTAGGTATAATAATGTGTGCATTATGGGGAACTTTAATTATAGGAGAATAGACTGGGATAGTATGACAGAAGACAGGTGCTCGGAGGAATTCTTAAATGTCGTCCAGGATGGTTTTTTCAGACAACTTGTAAGGGAACCAACACGACAGAGAAATATTTTAGATCTGGTCTTAATGAATAATGAAACTTTGGTCAGTCAGGTTAAGATAGGAGTGAGATATGTTGTTGGTGACCACCATGAAATTAGATTTAGGAACAGTATATACCTAAGAGGAGGATTAGTTTAAAATAAATTATCCAAAATGGATGAATAGCAGCATTAGAAAGGAAATTGGATTAAAAAGGACATAAATTTGCCGATGACACAAAGATAGGAAGACCGGGAAAGAATTCAGATGATGCTAGGATGCTGCAGGATGACTTAAATAGGCTGTACGAATGGTCAGAGAAATGGCAGATGCAGTTTAATGTTAACAAGTGTAGCATTATGAGCTTAGGTAAAGGTAATAGGTCTGTAGACTACACATTAAATGACACTATTTTAGGAAGGTCATATAGTGTGAGGGACTTAGGGGTTCAAATAAGCAGTGACTTGCGCCCCAGGGAACAGTGTATTATAGCTAGAAATAGGGCCAACAAGATACTGGGATTTATTAGTGTGACAAATAGGAGTTCTAAGGTTGTATATAGGCCTCCGGATATAGACGAAGCAGCTAGTGCATCCCGGATGGAAGAGCTTGCAAGGACATCTAGGTATAATAATGTGTGCATTATGGGGGACTTTAATTATAGGAGAATAGACTGGGATAGTATGACAGGAGACGGGTGCTCGAAGGAATTCTTAAATGTCGTACAGGATGGTTTTCTTCACACAACTTGTAAGGGAACCAACACTACAGGGAAATATTTTAGATCTGGTCTTAACGAATAATGAAACTTTGGCCAGTCAGGTTGAGATGGGAGTGAGATTTGATGTTAATGACCACATGTAGTGCAGTTTTGGTCCCAATATTATGGAATGGATATAGGATCTGTTTGAAGTATTTAAGTGGGTGAAGGGTTTTAATAAGGGGAATGTAGGAAATGTTCTTACAATCAGTAGTCAGGATAGAACAAGAAATAACGGACACTGTATGTTAGAAACGCATTAAATTGCTGTCAATAACACAATAAAAACAGATAGGAATATGGAATCATTATGGATTCTCACTCTCCCATTTAATCTAGTTACAAGCTCCTCTGAACTGTATTTCATCACAGCACGCAACTCTGACTGCCGTGCACTAATTTCATGCAAAAATTCTTCTCCCTAACACTTGTCTTTTTATATTTTCCAGAGTGATTGCAGCTGAGATGGAGGAGGAAGGGAAGGAACACTACTTGCATGCAGTAAATAGACTGGCTGATTCTGTCGAATGATGGAATACCACACACACGTTGGGATGTGCCGTTGAAACCTTCATTGGCCAAGACATAGAAGTGAGAGAGACAACAGTCCTGGAAACGAAAAGGATGAATCCCGCAGTATCCAGGAGTCAACACCACCACATCACAGTACCGAGAGAAGCTCCGTCCCTTCCCTAAAGTCAACGGAGAGGAAGAAAAAGCTGCCCGCCACTATTGAGAAGAAAAAGCAGTCACTCGAGGTCTACAGGAACCCTCCACAAAGCAAGTTGGTGGACGGTTTCTATTGAATACCAAGAGCTCAGCCCTGAAATCAACGGAGAGGAAGAAATGCTGCCCCGCCACTACACTGTTGAGAAGAAAAAGCCGTCACTCTCAGGTCTACACACCAAACTTAGTCAACCCATGTAGAAAAGGTTTGTTATATTCAATTATAAAAGTATTTTGATATTACAATTTATTAATATCCAAAAAATCTCATGAAAAGAAATAAAAATAATGATTAAGAGAAATAGAAATACAAGAATAAAATAACTGATACAAACTAAATAGCCTGATAGTATATATTTCTCATCGCCTCAGGCTATTTAGTGTGTAGTATATATTTCTCATCGCCTCAGGCTATTTAGTGTGTAACTTGAAAGTTTCGTAGACTTTATTATTTTTTTTAAACCTAAATTTTCTTGGACGGCGGAGCTAAAGGAAAGTTGCTCCTTAAACTTAGCCTGAGGCGAGCCTGAGGCGAGCCTGAGGCGAGAAGTTTAAGGAGCAACTTTCCTTTAGCTGCGCCGTCCAAGAAAATTTAGGTTTAAAAAAAAAAAAAAAAGTACGAAACTTTCAAGTTGTCTAAGGACACACGTATGACCATTAGGAAACATCAAATATTGAATAAAAACACAAAAAATCTTATACACTTAAGACACACGTGTGACCACTAGAAAACTTCAAATATTGAATAAAGTCTACAAAACTTTCGAGACCAAGAAATGGATATCAACTTTATTACTATATATTAACTATTATTATTGTTGCGAAACTTCTTTCGTCACACATACTAACTTGTATGAACATGCATATAATTTTTTACACAGGCAACATTACTTCATATCTAAACTATAATTTATTAAAGATCTATCATTTATCATTACTGCGTATTCAATAGGTACTATCCACCAGCTTGCTTTATGGATGGTTCGGCAGCATTTTCTTCTCAATAGTGGCGGCATTTTCTTCCTCTACGTTGACTTCAGGGAAGGGACCGAGCTGCTCTTGATACTGTGATGTGACTCCTTCCGCATGTAGGTAGTGTTCCTTCCCTTTCTCCTCCATCTAGGTTGCAATCACTCTGGAAAATATAAAAAGACAAGTGTTAGGGAATTTTTGCATCAAAGATCTTCCTATCTTTGTGTCATCGGCAAATTTGTCTCCTTTTTAATCCAATTTCCTTTCTAATGCTGCTATTCATCCATTTTGGATTTTTTTTTTTAACTAATCCTCCTCTTAGGTATATACTGTTCCTGAATCTAATTTCATGGTGGTCACTAACAACAAATCTCACTCCTATCTCAACCTGACTGACCAAAGTTTCATTATTCGTTAAGACCAGATCTAAAATATTTCCCTGTCGTGTTGGTTCCTTTACACGTTGTCTGAAAAAAACTATCCTGGACGACATTCAAGAATTCCTCCGAGCACCCGTCTCCTGTCTTAC
>JAXIVD010001432.1:37500-82500 GCA_036785275.1 Cancer borealis | reverse complement strand
ACAAATTCGTTCAACGGATAGCGCGTTCGAAGCTTAACGAAATTGCTTTCTATGCATTTTTCTTGTATTACTAATAGTTACATAGTAAAATGGCAAAAACCTCTTCTATCACAATTTTGGTCATTTACGTGCCATAAATTTGGAAATCCATTAACAAAACAGGTAGATGAAAAATGGTAGGAATAAAAGCCATAGGTCTCCCAATTAGTAATCAGATAAGTTGAAAAAAATATCCTGTATAACCAGTTTCCAAACAGACGTTGAGAAGGCTTACCTGTATGACGAACCGTTTGGGAGAGAAGTCAAGGAAATATTTTAAGAATAACGCTTAAAGATAAGTAAACCAGATGACGGAAAGGAAATGCTTGAAGAGAGAGCGATTTATTGTCCTGAACAAATAAATGCAAAGGAAAAGGAACATCAATTTGTTTTCGTATATCAGTGCTGAGAACAAATGGTGAGAACTGTTAACGAATGGAAAGGAAAACAAAGTGATACACGAGAAAGAGGAGGAGGAGGAGGCGGAGGAGGAGGAGGAGGAGGAGGAGGAGGAGGAGGAGGAGGAGGAGGAGGAGGAGGAGGAGGAGGACACTAAAAATGCTAATGGACACACGAATAACTTAATTAAGGGGGACAAAAAAGTGAAAGATAGCAAGATATGTAAAGAGAGAGAGAGAGAGAGAGAGAGAGAGAGAGAGAGAGAGAGAGAGAGAGAGAGAGAGAGAGAGAGAGAGAGAGAGAGAGAGAGAGAGAGAGTGTGTGTGTGTGTGTGTGTGTGTGTGTGTGGTGTGTGTGTGTGTGTGTGTGTGTGTGTGTGTGTGTGTGTGTGTGTGTGTGTGTGTTGAAGGCGTGGCAGAACCAAACATAATATCACACTCCTGAAGCGAGTCTTTGACCTTGAGCAACGCAGGTGAAAGTTGTGATACCTCCTCCTCTTCCTCCTCCTCCTCCTCCTCCTCCTCCTCCTCCTCCTCCCTCCTCCTTCCTCCTTCCTCCTCCTCCTCCTCCCCTCAACACTTGAAATGTCTCATCTGTTACTGTTTCATTGACTTCCTTAGCAATGACAAGAGAGAGAGAGAGAGAGAGAGAGAGAGAGAGAGAGAGAGAGAGAGAGAGAGAGAGAGAGAGAGAGAGAGAGAGACAACGTACAATCCTCAATGAAAAGGCTGAATTATCAACACACACACACACACACACACACACACACACACACACACACACACACACACACACACACACACACACACACACACGTGATAAGCTCGGTAACATCTATTGTCTCCTCGCTACAGATGCACGCGCGGCTGATAAAATACTAACATCTATATACATACAATCTGTAATCATACCTCATTGGCAGTTTCCGTCGCCAGTGTGTGAGTGTGACAGTTGTAACAGTACTCTCTCACTCTCTCACTCTCTTTTTCTCTCTTCAATACAACGAAGAAAATTCAGTCAATCCAACAATTTTTACAGCGCCAAGTAAGTATACGCATAGCGAGATAGTGTGTGTGTGTGTGCGTGTGTGTGTGTGTGTGTGTGTGTGTGTGTGTGTGTGTGTGTGTGTGTGTGTGTGTGTGTTTGTATGTGTGCGTAAGTTCTGTTCCTATAGAAAATCAATTAAAAATCATCCTCTCTCTCTCTCTCTCTCTCTCTCTCTCTCTCTCTCTCTCTCTCTCTCTCTCTCTCTCTCCTCTCTCTCTCTCTCTCTCTCTCTCCTCGCAGCATGGTAGGTCTGTACGGACACGGCTACACGGAAGGCGGCCTGTCACTAACGCCCCTGTGTATGACGTCACACCCTTGTAGCAGCGATCCACCAATCAGCATTCAGAGCTGGGGTGACGCTAATGACCAGCCTACCAAAGTGATGCTGCTTTTAGGCAACGCACCCGAACGTCTGGAAACATTCAAAGACGCTCTCGTTAACTACATCTTTAAGGTCAAGGTGCAAGACACTCAACGGTTGGTGTTGGTGGACGACCACGTGTTTGCGGACGACCCCCCAGCCGTGAGAGTGTACGTGTTTCACCAGCGGGAAGGAGACGTGTTGCCCTTCAACCTGGTGGTGGTTGACGTGCCTTACATTGGTGGTGTGGGCAGCGCTCAAGGTGATGTGAGGCTGCTGCACGCCGTCGAAAGGTTCCTCGTGCACCAGTTTGGGACGACTTGTGTGGACGGCATCACCCTGGTGGCGCCTGAGGCTGATGAGCCTCTGCACGCCCTTACCAATACTTACCACCTGCTTGACCTGTGCTTCGAGGATGTAGCCAGTCTCACGCAGGTGGTGATGACGGACTCTACTTCCTCCATGACTCTGCTCGCCTCCCTAAAGGAATATAATGTAGGGTATAGGAGTGCCTTTGTCTTCGACAGTGATGAAACCAACATCTTCGGCAGCAATCCAGAAGAATACTTCTTCAGACAAATATTCCGCCATTTTGATTTTCATGGCATTGACGATTTTTTTCACGAGATGCAAGACATTCCATTCCAGAACATGGCATTGACAAACATACTAGAAAGTGGAGGCCTGGACGTGGGCGACCTCGCTAGGATGAGGGTGGTGCGGCAGTACACGGAGGTAGTGGGTGTCACACACCGCACACTCAGCCTCCGTCAGCTACTACTACAAGTGAAGTACAGAGACGAGACTACAAGGATGCAGCACCTTGTCCTTGGGGAGCCCAATAACAAGGCCAGCAGGGTATTGGTGCTTATGGGGAACAAAGGTTCGGGGAAGACTACCCTCCTCACCGCTGTGGTTAACCACCTGTTCGGGGTTAAGTACCACGACAGGTTTCGATTCCTTGTGGACGGGGATCCACTTCACCGTTTGGACAAGTATTACGGGTTACATAAAACCAGGTTCACCACTGCATATACCTTCACCGCCGTGCCGCAGCCTTATGACAAGTACAACCTCACCATCATCGACACGCCGGGTCTCCGCGGCCCCGAGGAACACACTCACAACAAGCAGGTGACGGCCCGAGTAGCGGCCTTGAAAGGCAATTGCGGGATACACCACTTGGACGTGATTGGCCTCGTAGCCGTGGCGGACACGGACAGACTTTCGGACACATACAGGTCCGTCTACAAAAACATTACTTCCCTTCTGGCGAACGAGGGAAAGGCGAAGCTGCTCCTGTTGGCTACCAGATCGGACGCCAAGAGAACAGCCGTGGGCGGTGAGCTGAGGCGGCTCGGCGTGCCCTTCAACAAAACGCTCAAGTTCAATTCGCACTCCGTTCTTGCTGATGCACTGGATAGGGATGATGACGACGCCACACAAGAGGTGCTCACTAAACTGTATTGGAGGATAGAGGAATACAGCCTACAGCACCTCCTCGCCCAGCTGCTCACCTGATACACTTGGGGGATTATATACAGATTATCTTGATGCGGGTATTACCTCGTTCGAATTTTGAGGTAGAGAAGGGAGAGATGTTAAGCCCACTAAACAGGGTATCAATATGAAAATTACTGGGTCTCAGCAGGGAATCCTCAACTAGTGTGTATCGATGATGACAAACATTAGACTATGTATGCATTGTACTATAGCTCCCAAAAGTAACGTTAATGTGTGGTGCGAAAAATGGCTAAATGAACAGAATGACGCATGCTGCCTGATCACCTATCCTCTCGGTAGGGTTGGTATGCGTGGTTACCCGTCGTAGGCGCTATTGCTAATAAGCAAACCAACGGCTCCATACGACTCCAGACATTCATCGATAATCGACATACCATTTTTTCTCACCTCACGCAACACATGTCAAATAATATCGTCCGGTGTGGCAGATTATACAGCACATTTTTATAACGTTACTTTTGGGAGCTATAGTACATTTTAGATTTTATTAAAATGATGATCTTCATGTCAGCAGGTATGTATGCATATTCTCCTGGACATATCACTGAGTGACTGATTTCCGTGAGTGCAGGCGATCAAAACGTGCAGTAATGCTGATATGCCGCTGGCTCAGCAGTTTAATATAATAATACTAATAATATTTTGACCACGCCTTGAGGTTACTCTTATGCTGTTTCACACTCAAGCCCAGTTTCCCCTTTAATTGTAAAGACAACAATTGCCATGTAACCTTCCAGATCGCTGAATACATCATAACTCCTCGATGTAGATGCACTTAGTTAAGTTGGTATTGTCAGTAATATGAATTATAGCTGTAACCTAGCTAGTTAAGCCTGCGCATTTGCATAATTATAATGAAACAGTAGAAGATAATGTAGTTTGTAGTTCCAAAATAGTTTAGTAACGATTCATACGTCAACATAATTAATCAAACGAATATATAATGCATATACAATCAAAACTAAATCCAGACTGCATTATGCCACATTATATGGTAAATGCTGGTATCCTGCATCAATATAAAGTAGACATGCACGATGCTTATGAAAACACAAACAATAAAAACGGTAATTTTTTACATCTTCACCATAATGGCCTGTGGCTATAACGAGAAAAAAATGGCGTCTGCATCTTGTCCAACCATCGACTTTTAGTTATAGAAAAAATTTGACAGCTTCTAAATAAACCTAACCTAACCTAATAATCAAACCTTTACCTACCAAACTAAACTTTACCTTATTCTCGAATATGTCTCACAGAAAACATTGAATATCTCACAAACTAGGAATTTGCGACGGAAATGTAATTAATAAAACCTATTCATAATCCGTCAGGTAATGTTTTAATATAACCCTATATTCTCTAGAGCATTCTGGTGAAAATGTAAAATAATACCATGAAAACAATGACACTATTGAGTGTGGGCGAGGGAATCTGAGCTGACACAAGGTGAAAGTGAGTGTTAACTCGTTCCACCACAAAACAGGTCACCGAAATTTTACTCCCTGCCTAGCTGGTGACCAAGCATAACCAAACACCATGACCTAATGCTTCCCTCGCCCACCCCTCACCACTACTAAGGAAACTACACCCTACTACTACTACTAATAACAATAATAATAATAATACAATAAAGATATGTCAGTACTTCACCTTGCTGCAGCAGGTACACTGTCTGCCTGAGTAATGGAGGACGGATAGGGGTCAGAAACACCGGCTACCTTACACCACTAAGTAATCATGTCACCAGTAATGAATGTACTACCACATACGTCTGTTTACCTTCACTGTATCTTCACCACCAACACTGCCGCATGAAGCACTACGTATGTTGTAATATTCCACCAAATTCAGTGTTTGTTTTGTTGTTAGTTAGGTGTCCACTGTCCATACGCCACCAACGCCATCTACCTTTTGCTTCACGTGTGGAGTTCCTACAAGCAGGGAAGTGAAGCTCAATGATTCCTACTGTGTGAAAATAGGAGAATAGTAGGAAATATATGGAACTCTAAGTAAGAAAAGTTAATTATAGATAATGAGAAGGAACTATTCCTATTACAGTAGTGGGAGACATGAATGGAGAGGAAGTAAATGTGAATCTATATCTACAATTTAGGACTTTACTTTATTTTTTAGGACTAAACACTTGAATCGGATAAAGTTTTGATTTACATAACACAATTATATTATTAATTCATATAAAACTAACGTCACTTACTTTGCCGAAACAAGGTGTCTCGGTTGCGGTTCGGCTCGGCTCACAACCCGGATGTTCTGGGTTGAAATTTCGAATCCCGAGCGGGTGAGGACAAAATAAATGGTTACGGGAGTAAACGGAGAGATTGTGACCTTGCAATCCCGGCAGGAGCGGAAGGCTGGAAATCCTACCCTCCAGTGTGTGCTTTTTTTTTCAGTGTGATATGCGTATTATGCACCAATTTTGGTGTCCTACGCATTTAAGAAAAAAATACTGATGCATGTCAATTGGTACATACATATCATATTACTTAAGACATATCATATTCCTAAAGGGTAATACATAACTATCACCAATGTCTCTTTTATTCAGGCTCTATTATAAAATCTTAATTACTACACCCTTGATAAATCAATATCCTTTGTGTATGAATTGTTTAACAAAAAAAATTGACTGACCATCAATTAATGGATATCCATTAATTCGACATTTTTAACATCAATAAATGTGTATTGTATTGCACATAAAGAATATGTCAAACATAAGTAACTAAATTCACCATAATAAAATAAGAACCATCATTTCCCTTCTTCTGTAATGTAGTTGTTGGACCCAGAGCTGCATACAAACTCAATAATGTGTAGACTTGAGGCTCAGTATCAAGGACTCACTGTACTGTGCACACTTCAAACACATTACTAAACGACTAGTAATATGACATTATAATTATATTTTGTGCAGGTTGAGACTCAGTACTCAACTTCAACATATCAATGTACAGTAGTAGTACAATGAGTCTTTGTATCATTGTATTATCTGAATAGATCAAAAATATATTTTACTACAAAAATTCAGCAGCAAATTGCATACTTATTAGCAAACTGAAAGCAGACAAAAGAAAATGTTTGTATCAATACATAAAGAAACTAATATTTCATTGCAGCAATAAGGACACTTGTCTTCCAGATAATGAGACAGAGAGAGAGAAAGAAAGAGAAACAGAGAGAGAGTGTATGTGTACCTCAAGTGTAAGTGATGCGGATATTGGTTATCTTAAAGGGTGACAAGTTAAAGTCAACAAACATTTGCTGGTCATCACCCTCCACGTCAAGGGTCAGGTCACACAGCGGCTCCTCCAGTCCATTGCACAGACAGGCTTTCTGGGGCCTTGGCTGTTGAGGGACTTTCAACCTAAGGAAAAAGCATTGGAGTTTTAGCAAATCTATTATATCTAAAAGGATTAATGGCTGGAATTACCGAGAAGCCTCACCAACATAAACTGTATTTGACAAAGAGTGACCACCAAAAAATGCTAGGCAGGATGGCATTACATAAGACCAAGTGACAGTAAACATATATACATATACTCGTAACTACAGCTCCACCTCACTTACAAGTACACAACCTTACCTCACACATGTACTGCCGCCAAGGGTCTCATACACCCTCACTACCACATCACCACTCTTGTCCTCAGCCAGCTTGATTGCCTCGATCATTGCTCCATCACCGGCCAAGCTGAACCACACTTCACCACCTCCACTGTCAGGGTGAGACACTACGTTAAGAAGTCCATACATTCATCTATTAATCCTATCTAGGTTCAAGAGGTTCAAGTGACCTTTACCAGCATTAACAAATAGCAATCAGGACTAGAGGTATTATTTTATGGCCATATATCCTTACTGTTGCTAACTCCCACATGCTGTTTGTGTAGGTAATCTGGCTTTCAGGTAGGTCAAGCAGGTTCAGGTATTGCATTTACACACCCTTTTCCTGGATATATGTTTAGTGACAACCATTATAAAAGCAATAAATGAGAAGAGGAAACAAGATAGGTTACTAAGGCTTCACTTACCCTACAGAAGCTGGTAACAGAGTCAAGTTGCTGTTGAACTCATAGGCATGTCTTTGTACTTTGATCTTATCTCCACGACCTGCAGGGAAAACACAATCACACACTGGCTTCAAAACACTAAGTACAGATAACAATAATAATGAACTAATGAATACAATGAAAAAGTTGACTATGAAGTGCATCACCATATCATTAGTTATTAAGTTTCCCATTTACCTGCAATGATGAACAGGCACAAAGGAAAGCATAAGGAGACAACATGAAGAACAGAAAGGTAAGGAGGTATAAGTACAATCCTTAGTTTAATATACTGTGAAGACCCTCTCACGGGATGTAACCTTTGTGAGGCATGAGGGCGTAGGAGAAGGTGTGGGATCCCATATCACAGTTAGCATCAGGAGCCTTGGGTGAACGCAACAAAGACAACATGAGTGTGCTTCCCTGTGCTGTCCAGCCATACTTGCAGTCATTCAGGACAGCCATGCCAAGGTTGTTCTCTGAGAGGTCTGCCCACCTGCCACCAATCATTATAATCATTATCATTAACATCAATCACCCTTATTACTAACAATATCATCAAGTTTTTATATCATAACTACCATTATTACTATAGTTATAATCAAGCACCATTTCTAATATTTCTAGTTAAACATTTAAATATAAACTGCAATATCTTCCCAATGTACTACCATACTGGGCAGCCAAGCAGGAATTATAAACAATGTAAGCACGAGAAAATTAAGCATATCACGGGAAGGTTCATGAATTCCTGAACGACGTAAGTGCAAAATAATTTAACCAGGAACAATGGATATCAGTGACCCGTGTCAATATAAAGAACACAACAGAACCATGACTTACTTATGGCCACACACTTCAAACTTGGCAGAGTCCCACGAGGTGTTGCAGTGTGTGGCTCGCTCAACAAACCCAAACTGAGAGTCATAGGTTGCAGTCCTGGCAAGCAGAGCAGTATTGAACAACACCTTCAGGAACTTGTGACTTTCATGCCAGTCCACTTTGCATCTGAACACTAGGTAAGGATTCACCGCTGAAAGTTCAATCTCCTGAGTGATGGATGATACGTCACTGATCTTCAGCGTCCACCTCAGCTTGACAATGAGGGGACCACTTTCCACCACCTCCACCTCTTTCACTGCACACTCACTGTCCTGGAAAAAATTGATACAGTGCTATTATCACCACTTGCCAACCTCTTACTGTTAAAACCCTACATCAAAACAGCTTTATTTACACCCACCATCATCCAACAACAACAAATACTTTTATCAGAATTCTCTTAACCTCTCATCAAAAATTTGTTCTCATCCTCACTCACTGTCCTTAATATCACCACTTTACGCATCAAATAATATCTAAAAAATCATCCAATTAAGAGTCATCATTACTCACCTTGCCATTGAGCACCTTTCCCGTTTCGAGGTGGTAGTCCATGGTGTCCCAAGCGTCCCAGTACAATGGTATGTCGTCAAACAACACCAGCTGGTTACCTTGGCCCACGTGTTCACCTTTCCTCCTGAACACATCCTGAGCCTCACCTGCCAGCCTCAAGCTCTCCACCAGACCATGTGTGTTCACGTCAGCTCTCATGTACTGGTTCTCTAGTATGTAGGTGTTGTTACTGAATGCTAGGGTGAAAAATTAAGAGAAAAAATTATGTAATAAATAAATAAGTAAATAAATTAATTAATTAATCAATCTGGTACGCCCTTTCTCTGTATTCCTTCCCATATTATGAAATAGATACATAATACATGAATCATACAGCAGAAAATAAAGTTATATAACTGAACACACTGTAATAATGGAAACAATGACATCAATAAAGACATTAGTACTTACAAACTCTAACTGGAGGTGGAGTGAGGGAGGAGGACAGCTTCTCCCACCCAATCCCTGCTGCCTCAACACCCACATAACATTTGCCTTCACCTGCAGACTGTGTTGTTTTACCTTTTTGTCTTCCTTCCTCCACCGCCACCACCTGCCTTACCTTCCACGGCAAGGTGTTCAATACTACCATCTCATCACTCTTATCCTTTTGATCTGGAAATATAGATAACATTTACATTACTGATGTTTGACCAGTTTGTATATGAAATGGTTATGACAGAAAACTTCCCTGTTGCACTTTTTTCATACACATACTCCTTAGGGTCTGCAGCTCCTCATTCCTCCACTACTTCCTTAATCCAATGTTTTCCTTTCATATATTCATGTTCTACTTTTTCTCCTTATTTCACTCATCATCTATAGTCCACATTAAATTTCCCTCAAACATGTATAATCCTTTACCTCTGAATAAATTATTGCAGCATGTTCTTTGCACTTCCTTAATGCAGGTCAATGCCTCCCTGTACAGACAGTCTGAGTCACAGTACACCAAGCCAATACTTGTGCCGGGAATAACATCATGAAACTGATTCAACAAGACCTTCTTCCATGCGTCTTCCATGTTATCTTGATACCTGGAATAGGATATATCATCACAAAGATTTCAATTAAATACAAAAACTCTTAGTCTTTCAATTCATAAATCATGGTGTGGTATCGATGAAAATATATAAATCAAAATTTCTAGTAAGAACTGAAATACTATAGCTTCATACATATGTACTGCTTCCTTTTTCATTTTGCCTTTCAGAGCAGCTAGAACAAGGAGAATCTCAGCATCTCGCAGCGCAAACTCACACTTGCGATTCTGACTCTTAGTTTTAGCCTGCAGCAGAAAACCATACATTTTATGAGTGACAGAAATGTTTACATGCTTAAAACAAACTCATACAGAAACTAAAAACCTTAAATATTTCACATTCATTATACTAATCATCAATGAGAACCATTTTCATGTTAACCAGAAGAAATGACATCTTGAAAGAAGCATGAAGAGCCAAAGATACACCTAAAACAACATTCAATCATTATCTTAAGACTAGAATTGATTACAGGTGTGCTGATGTACCTGTGAGGTGTAGGTGCCATTGTGGAGTTCCAGGTACAGTTCACCCACCCAGCGGCACAGGTTGTGTTTCTCAGCCTCAAGGCGCTCAAACAAACCACTTGGGGTCATGTGCTCCATCCTGCCACCACAAAGTCATCATTATTATCATCATCATTTTCCTCATCAGTCATCAGTCTTAAAAATGTGTAGAAATGTGTAAATGTGTTGTAGTGTAGTTTTATATGTATATCCTGTAGTTTTATAAGTATGTTCCTTAAGAAAGAAGTAAGAGCCCAATCCAAAGCAAGTTTCTTTTCTGTATTACACACAAAAAAAGACAAAATAAAGTATATATTATCATTATCATTATTATTATTATTATTCCTACAACCTGAAAAGCACCTGAGAAAGCATCGCACACCCACCTAGGGCAGCCGTCCACATCCTTGAGGCGACGGCAGCGTTCCAGCATGTTCCTGGTAGGGCCACCGCCACCATCCCCGTGGCCGTACAGGAAGGCTGAGGTGCTGACACGGCCCTTGTCCTGCAGGTTGGTAATGGTGTGAATGGCCTCCTTTGCCCTGTGGTGGAGATGGTGATGAGGCTTTGTAACTGGGCACTGTCATCCTCAACCCTGCATCAATATCTTACTTCCATATATCAGCCCAAAATTACCTTATTCTCAGCTCATAGGAGTCGCCGGGAGGGAAGTGAGCAAGGACAGTAGAGCCATCTAAACCTTCCCACAAAAAGTTATGGTGAGGAAATTTGTTGAATAAGCTCCATGACAACTTTTGAGTCAAGAAGCGAGTGATGCCAAAGTTCTGAAAATATTGTGAGTTTGAGAATTTTGTATGTTGTTATTCCTTCTACAAAATAAAAGGTTCATGATAAGCACTACACACCTTACATATTTGGGGGAACTGAGCCGAGTAACCAAAGGTGTCTGGCAGCCAAAACTCTTCACACGCAGCACCGAATTCCCTCTTGAAGAACAGCTGTCCGTACAGGAATTGCCGCATGAAAGATTCACCGCTGTGGGTTTAAATATTCAGATTTTTTTCATCCATAATCAATTAATCAGTTTCCCAAACTAGAAAAATTTATGAAGCAGCAAATGTTTAATCTAAGGAGGATGACTCACTATCAACATCATCATCATATAAAGCACATCTATAGTATCATTTCCTGCTACTATACAAAACACTACAAGTCCCCCAGTAGCATATTTCCGAAAACTTCATCACATTTTCAGCCGCCCCGCCCGCGCCAGTGACGTAGGCAGACTCTGCCTCATGATTGGCTGGCTTACTCTTGCCCCTCCTCTTTCTCCCCCGCTCCCTCCCCCCTACTCTTCTCTCCCGCTCGCAGCCCGTCCCCCCCCCAACCCCCCCGTTTTCTCTCCCGTGTACTCGCACTGCCTCCCTCCACCCTCCTTCCCACTCACTACCCCATTTTTCTCTCCCTTCTTTGTCCCTTCCCTTCCCCCTCTCGCCCATTCCCACTCTTTATTCCCTCTCCATTCCCCTTTTCCTCTTCCTCTCTGTCTTCCCTATCCCTCCCACACCCTTTTCGTGTGAGATAAAAAACACAAATTATAACAAAATAGTAAGAGAGAGAGAGAGAGAGAGAGAGAGAGAGAGAGAGAGAGAGAGAGAGAGAGAGAGAGAGAGAGAGAGAGAGAGAGAGAGAGCACAACAGACATACACACGCGCACATTACACCCACACAAACTATCTATCTGTCTTATCGGGCTATTTTAACAACTTTTTTTTTTTCTATTGCTATTTGTTACATACCGTAGGAATCAGCAAGGTTTGCAGAACTCGAATCAGTGATTGAAAATACAAAGGATGGAAAATTAAGGTAGTTACAGCGAGTTTAATTAGTTTAATTAGAAAAAATTTGTACGCGGTATTTTCTTTTACTTAGATTTTCGCATTATAGATACATTCACAGTACAATCAATTTATGCTCATGATGTGCATCAACGTATACAGTGCGCGCATTAAATTCGTGCGGCTTCTGATGCAACAAACGTAAATAACGTTTAACATTAATTTTAATTTAATTGAATGGGTACTTACAAATGTTTGGTATTTCAAGGGTCTTCCTTTCATCTTCAGGCACTTTTTGAGAGGTTTTGTGACAGAATCTGCTAAGTTCCTTAAATGTTGTAGGTTAATGTTCTGCCACACCTGTTACACTGCTTCGATCAGTTGTGGAATGGAGTGTGTGTCATGTTGCCTTAACTCACGTTTAATGATTGCCCACAATTTTTCTATTGGGTTTAAATCTGGGGAATTTCCTGGCCAGTCTTCAATGTACTGAACTTGGCAATCTTGTAACCACTGTTTCACAACATGAGCTGTGTGGCATGATGCACCGTCCTGCATAAAAATTTCAGTCTGACAAGCCTCAAAACTTTCTGGCAGGTGGTCACACAAGAGTTCCAGGTAGGTGTTTTTATTGAGGTTCTCATTCCTTGGCAGCACAACTAAGTTCCCCTGACCATGATAACCAAAAGCACCCCAGACAATAACACTGTCACGGTATTTTTGGATGTAGCGAGGGTCCAGTGGGTCACTGTCACTGTGTCGGTACACACTACCACCTCTGTTTCCGGCCACATAAAACATTGCTTCATCACTCCATAGGACTTGCCTCCACTTGGTTTCATCCCACTGACAATATTTTCGGCAAAAAACAATGACGATGGTAGATGGTAGGCACACACACACACACACACACACACACACACACACACACAACACACACACACACACACACACACACACACACACACACACAGTCTCGAGAGAGACCAGCAGCAGACTGTGACAGTGAATAACACACACACACACACACACACACACACACACACACATACACACACACACACACACACCATACACAGACATATAGACCGACAGACAGACCACACACACACACACAAGCATAATATCTATTTCCTTTCATTATCAGAGAGAGAGAGAGAGAGAGAGAGAGAGAGAGAGAGAGAGAGAGAGAGAGAGAGAGAGAGAGAGAGAGAGAGAGAGAGAGAAAGAGAGAAGCTATGCTTATCGCGCCAAAACTTTTAGCGCGTGACAAGGACGATAAGTCTCTCTCTCTCTCTCTCTCTCTCTCTCTCTCTCTCTCTCTCTCTCTCTCTCTCTCTCTCTCTCTCTCTCTCTCTCTCTCTCTCTCATCACTACATCGTCATTGTTATACGTTGATGCACATCATGAGCATAAATTGATTGTACTGTGAATGTATCTATAATGCGAAAATCTAAGTAAAAGAAAATACCGCATACAGATTTTTTCTAATTAAACTAATTAAACTCGCTGTTATTACCTTTGTTTTCCACCCTTTGTATTTTCAATCACTGATTCGAGTTCTGCAAATCTTGCTGATTCCTACGGTATGTAACAAATAGCAATAGGAAAAAAAATTGTTGTTAAAATAGCCCGATAAGGCAGAGATAGTTTGTGTGGGTGTAATGTGCGCGTGTGTATGTCTGTTGTGCTCGCTCTCTCTCTCTCTCTCTCTCTCTCTCTCTCTCTCTCTCTCTCTCTCTCTCTCTCTCTCTCTCTCTCTCTCTCTCTCTCTCTCTCTCTTACTATTTTGTTATAATTTGTTTGTTTTTTTCTCACACGAAAGGGGTGTGGGAGGGATATAGGGAAGACAGAGAGGGAGAGAAAAAGGGGAATGGAGAGGGGGAATAAAGAGGGGGGATGGGAGAGAGGGGGAAGGGGGCAGGACAAAGAGGGGAGAGAAAAATGGGATAGTGGGTGGAAAGGACGGGGGGGGAGGGAGGGAGGGAGGGAGGGAGGGAGGGAGGGAGGGAGGGAGTGCAAGTGGGGGAGAGAAAACGGGGGTGGGGGGGAACGGGCGGCGAGCGGGAGAGAAAGAGGCGGGGGTGGTGATGTGGCGTGGAGAGCCAAGAGTAAGCCAGCCAATCACGAGGCAGAGTCTGCCTACGTCACTGGCGAGGGCGAAGCCGCTGAAAATGTGATGAAGTTTTCGGAAATATGCGTCCCAGTGCTGTTCAACCTGTCTGCCACACAACCATCTGGGAATGAGCCTGTCACCTGCGCCATGTCATTCCTCACTATGTCACACACACACACACACACACACCACTCATAGCCACAATGTGTGACACAATACACACAAACCTGGGAATAAGTCCGTCCATCTCCACCCAAGTTCCTCCAACAGGTATGAACCGGCCGGCCTTCACCTGGCACAGGATCTTGTCAAACAGTTCTGGGTAGAGTGACTTAACCCACGAAAACTGTTGAGCCTGACAACAAGGGGAACAAAGTTAACCAATGAATAGTAATTGCATGACATCACTATTATATGGAAACTTCTACTACATGACGAGTCTACTCTAGACATATGAAAACTGATATGACATGGTTCTGGAACCTCAAGGTGTTATATGTATTAACTGACAATGAAATAATTACATCCAAGTTATCTTTTTCAATATTAGTACAAATAATCAGTGCAAATGCTTTTTTTTGCACGATTTGCCGGCTGCAAATCCTGCATCTGAGTGGTGCAGTGGTTATGACTGACAACCTAACTCAACTAAAAATGTCAAACTCAAACATATCATAAAAGCTGTAGATGATTAGTATTTTCTAGTTCAAACTACAAATAAGAACCTGTGAGCAAGCAAATTTCATCTCTGGGTACTCCTCCATCAGCTGCAGAGTTGAGGACCAGGAGCGGGCACACTTCCTCTTGGTCTCTGAGTACGGCCACAGCCAGGCCGAGTCAATGTGACAGTTTCCAATCACAGCCAGGGTGTGTACCATGTCCCCATTCTTCTTGGCAAAGAAAGTGTCGGCAATTTGGCTCGCCTCACTGATAAGACAGAGGAAGGTGGATTTACTTCAAGTGTCTTCTTAAGGAATGAATAGTAGAGAAGAAATTAAATTTAACCTGAATCAATTACCAGTAATTATAAACATCATATTGATATATAACAAATCCTTTATATCCAATATCCAAATTTCTCTTTTGTTGGGGGAGCTTAAGGCATAACCTTCCATATTACCTTAATTTGCATTGGAAAATATGTTTAATAATTCAAAAAATTATTACCCATAAAGAATTTGAAGAACCTAACCCATACATATAATAAGGATTGCCTAAAGTGATGCTATGAGCACACAACCTGTAGTTTCCCTTGATGATGGTATTGATGATGTGGTTTGCAGTATACAACGCCTGGTGGGCACGTTGGTCATCCTTGGGCAGGGAAGTGGTCAGGTCATACAGTACATCAAGGTCAATCAGCAGCTTGTACACTGCCCTGTCACGGGTGCTCACTTCCACTGCCTCCAGGTTAAAGGTGCGATTCTCGTCTGGGGGATCTATTAACATTTCCTTTCATCACTATTATCTATCACAATCAAGCTTTAAAAAGAATGATACCTAAAATTCTTTCTCCTATAATTTCCCCAGCACTCCCACCTTAATCTTTCCCATCCTAT
The DNA here is from genome assembly GCA_036785275.1 of Cancer borealis. Classification (NCBI taxonomy): domain Eukaryota; kingdom Metazoa; phylum Arthropoda; class Malacostraca; order Decapoda; family Cancridae; genus Cancer; species Cancer borealis. Next base: position 66,600 of record JAXIVD010001432.1, on the reverse strand, counting down.
GATTTACGGCAGGTACAGTGTGCTTCCAAAATGGTACAGTTATACACACTTTGTATCTTTGTGATTCAAGGGTTAAAGATTTTAGGAACCACTTTCTTATACTAATGATTTTCCCTTATCCATGTCAATCCCACTTTAAAGTCACTAAAGATAGGTCAAAGCTTGTTCTAAATATAATCAATACTTATTTTTACTTCACTTATGAGAGGAAGACCAAGAAACACTCACTTATCATGCCGTCTACACCAGCACCAAACATGCCACAGCAAGCCAGTTCAACGTAGAACACTTGTGTCTTCTTAGAGCCCGTCCAGCGTGGGCTGATCATGTAGTCAGTCCGGCATTGGTCTGGCTCCCGCTCACCTGATCTCTTGGCTCCTTTCAGTGGGCTGAGATGCACTCCACCAGGTGAGAAACCCTGCAGGTAACTTGTCCTACTCAGTACAATATACAAAAGGGTAAGAAATGGTGAAAAGAGTTGTCTGACAGAGCAATAAAGGAGGTGGATAGAGGGAAGCATGATGAATTTCAACAAAAAAGTGATGTAAGGTATGATAGGAAACAGAATCCTATTGCCTGATGTCAAAGATGAAATATAGAGTTATATGACTATTTTACACTCTTAAGTTCCTCAAGTGAAATCTCTGTTTTAAGAAGCTTTGCACATTGGCAGTAATGTAATCAATGAGATATATTATCTTTCAATGTTAAATTTTCTGTTTTTTCTTAAATGTTGTCTCACATGTTTGATAGGAAGAAAGATTGTAAAAATAACCTGAATGAAAGTTGCACAGTCTTACTTGTAATGGTTCTCCTTTGGTTCCCCACAGCATGGCCTCCCCTTGACTCACCCAGTGCAGCCACACTTCTTGCTCCACCCACTCCTCAGGAATGGTCACTTCCACCTGAAATAATGTATCAAATAATATAACTGAATCCATGAACTAAGCCATATGTAACATTAGTTATTATCTGAGGCATATCAGTCTGGAAGGGATTGTTTAAAATAACTGTCACCAAATGTCATGCCATCACCAAGCTCGTCCCATTCAAGAAGCACAGTGACATTGAGTGATAGATACCTCTGAAAGTCCTCCAATAAATACTACCTGATATTTTGTTACCTGTGTCATCTGTGGGAATATATATATATATATATATATATATATATATATATATATATATATATATATATATATATATATATAGAAATAAATTCTAGAACCTAAACCATCATGAGCCTTTGTACTGCCTGTTACTTAAGATTATCAGGTGAATGACGGTAAGTAGGTGACCAACTTTAAACCAGTGTGTGCTCCAGAGGGGACCATAGGACTGGCCAACCTCTGTAGGCTGGAAGTCCTGCTTGATGATGGTGGTAAAGGTCCACTGTTCCCAGGCCTTCTCACCCCCCGGCAAGGCCCAGTGAAGCACCCCTGTCAAGGTAACACTTAGAAAACATCATGTAAAGAATCAGTGTCATATTTTCAACAACTGACTTTAGACTAAAATATTGCCTTTTTTATTAGATTGATACAACTATTCTATTACTATGGAATTCTCTAATTGATCTTAACTGCTGTCCTTTTAATAGCCGTCATTTTAAGCTGTTTTTTTTTTTTTTTTTTTTTTTACTTTAGTGATATTAAGTGAGTCAAATACAGTGTTACCTTTCTTTACTGTCTGTTTAGAACCTAAGCTAACTTAATGTAACCTGACAGCTGAGTCCACCTACTGTCCACTGGTTTTGCCTTAGGGTACAGTTTGCTTTGCAGGTTAACATCTTTGAACAAGTTGTGTGAGATGTACTTTTCCACTCGTTCTAAGGTGGTACGCCAGTGCTTGTGTTGACTGGCTACCACATCTTTCTCCATGGTATACTGAAAAGATTACATAAGAACATCAGAAAAAGGACCCTTTAATAATGGTAGTAATAATAATAAGCCTACTTCCTGCACTTTATTGCCAAAGAAAGATGCACAAACAGCAGACTGAGATGCCAAAAAAAATGTGTAAGAAAGATGAACAAGCACTGAGCTTTATTTTTTTCTTTTTTCAAGAGAGAGAGAAGATAAGAACATAAGAAGGGATAGGATGAAGAATAAGATGAGAAATATGAAAAATTGTACCGTACTTGAAAAATATCAAGTACATTCAAGTACAAACAAGTACATTGTATTTAATCAAGTTATATACTGTATATAGAGATCTACTGCCCTGTGAGGGTTATGCCTATTCCTATTTGAACTGCCCCAGACCAGTCGCCTCCTATAACCACCCAATCTAATGGGCCCCCTTGTGGCACTCCCCACGGGGTTCGGCTTTGTACTATGACTGGTCTAACTAGTGGGTGGTGTGGTCACTATTTCTGAGTGCAAGTGCACTATGTGTTGTTGGTGGCCTTAGTACTTAAGGCTATTGATACACTGTAGCACAGTGCAATCCACTGTGTCAGTGCATTACATCAACCGGAGAGAAAAGTATCACTGGGAGCAAAGCAGCTGAAGCAGTCTTGCAGGCGAGGTGTTAGTAGTACTTTAAGTGTGTACCTGCCGGGTAGAGTCCTTGCTCGAGATCTTGTTTCTGCGAAGCGAAGGCTGCAGTTAAGTGGTAAAAGTGATGAATTGATCGAATTGATAATATCAATTAGATCAATTCTAGAAAAGTCAGGGTCATATATTATATGATCCTGACTTTCCTAGAATAAATACAACCTTATTATTCTGTTTGTCTTTCCTCTATATCTATCAACACTGTAAATAATCACTTACTACAAGTCTGCTGTTGCTGGGCAGGTATTAAGTACATACACATAACAACACTATCTTCCGAATTCACTATATCTCAACACAGCGGCGGCTAATATACTTACTGATGAACTTGTTAATTACTGAAGACTGTGATAGGCTAGTTACCTTGATGAGCTGTCTATATGAGTTTAAGTTCTTGACAATGACAGCTGTACCACGGCAAGACAGCTGATTCAAGTGCACGGCGTTGATGGACAAAATTTAAGACGATGACAGATGACGATATAGCCCTTATTATAATCATACATATGAACTAAAGAGACGTGTGTAGTAACCATAACACATACTAGGAATGAAATAGAGAGACTGATAGATGAGTTAGGTTGTTAATAAATGTTAGAGATATTTTAGAGTTGAAATATATAGGAAAACAGTACATTTGGCACCTTTAAATCAGTGTTTTGGTAGCGAGAAGAAGAAGCAGAAAAGAGGAACATAAGACACAAGACGCAATACTCAAGGCCCGTCAATATTTAAAAGGACACTATATAACTACGAATACAGTCAATTATAATAGTAAGTTACTGACATAGGACACTCTATATAGTATTCATCCTACAGCTCGTAAGGAAAGATTATAAATAGCGACGTAGGATCACTGAGGTTCATGACATCAGTGAATTGATAATAATACCTTTAAAATCACGAGGGAGGAAGTTATTTGTGTATTGTCATTAAGTTGTTGTTAAAGTGAGTCTTTATGATTATTTTAAGTTATTTAATCACGTGTTTTTTGACTGCCTTGCAATGTTAATACTAATACTATAATCCTTCTTTTCGATCATGCCAAGTATCCACTCACTCACCTGATTCTTTTTGGGGGAGCAATTCTTATTCCTTCTCCATATCCAGCTTTGGGATTTTTTTTCCAATCTTCAAATTATTTACCTAATATAAACATGTCCAAAACAGCCTCTCTCTCTGCCCATGTTATGAAATATTTTGGTTTTGAACAGTTTTGACACTCATTTCCGTGGCAAATCTTTTTTTTTTAATATATATAATATCATCCTCCTCCTCTCCTCCCCAGTATTATCAGTTATAGTATCCTAACTGCTACATCCAGTCTCTAACTACCATGTAGTCTCCTAAATACTTTGTACAATCTTCGAACTGTCGTGTAGACTCACTCTTAACTGCCACAAACAGTCTCCTAACTGCACATACAGTCTCCTAACTGTCATATACAGTCTCCTAACTGCCACATGCAGTTTCCTAACTGCACATACAGTTTCCTAACTGCCACACAGTCTCCTAACTGCCACATACAGTCTCCTAACTGCCACATACAGTCTCCTAACTGCCACATATAATCTCCTAAGTGTCATATACAGTCTCCTAATTGTCACATACAGTCTCCTAACTGCTACATACAATCTCCTAACTGCAAATACAGTCTCCTAACTTAAGAAGAGTAACGAGAGAACAAATACACATCAAACAAATACACACTTAAAATATATCAACAAGTGCGGATGTTTTTGTAAGCTGTGGCATTTAGAACACCAGGGTTGGGTCCAAGCATATGTACTTGTACTTGGAGTTGAAAATGTTACTTGTACTTATACCCAAGGTACTTGAAAAATACCAAGTACAAAGAAGTACATTAGATTTAATCAAGTTATATACTGTATATAGATTCTTGCGAACTTTGTGATGATACTATTGCGTAAATACCTACATTAAATGTTATGATATTGTAGTGTACTATAGGATAAAGGAGTATAATTATGTAGTATTTTCTTAATTGGTAACATGATACAGTAGACACCATCTAGACAGGGCCAGTACGCGTTTATTTCCTGTCATGCTCCACTCTTCACTCCTTCATCTTGTACTTGTACTTAAGTACAATGACATGTACTTGGGCGTGGACTTAAGTACATAGCAAAGTGACTGTACTTATACTTGAAAAATGTCCAGGTATTTGAACTTGGACTTCACTACAGTCGTCTGTACTTGATCCCAACCCTGTAGAACACATCCTTCACTTGCTGTGTTTGTGTTGCTGTGATAGTATGCATTGATTACAGTGTTTACTGTGTAATATTTTTGTTATTCCCTGCAGAGGATGACAACTTCTCGTCTGAAGAGTTCCCGCATAGCTGTGTTGCTGTTAACTGGAGTCAGTGTTGTAGTGACACTCATGTACCTCCATATGGCCTCAGTGGTGGCACAACTACACACTTCAATGTACCCAGGATGTCAGTTTACTGTAACACTTTTTTCATGTAATAGTGCCCTAAACTTCTTCTTTTACAGTGCCCTAAACTTCTTTTTTTCATGTAGCTGTGCCTCAAACTTTTCTTTTTTTATTTAACTGTGCCCAAAACTTCTTTTTTATTTAACCGTGCCCCAAGCTTTTTTTTCTTCATGTAACAGTGCCCCAAAGTTGTTTTTTTCATGGAACTGTGCCCCAAAATTTTTGTTCTTCATGTTACAGTAGCCTCTTTTTTTTTTTTTTTTCATGTAGTCTTGTGTGTGAGATAACTTTATATTTTAATGTCCTAGCATTCTATAACATTTAGTAAGTGCAAGAATTACCTAAGTGTTTGAATAAAAGTACATTTTTTTTTTACTTGCAAAGTGCTAGTACTTTAAAATTATTTCACCTGTAGATTGAATTATGTGTAGAAAATCTGCAAAAAATCCTCAAATTCCTTATGTATCCATCCACAAGATACATTTAGACATTGACAACCACTCAAGAAGTGCTAATAACTCTACAATTATTTATTCTGCAGCTGCCTTGAGCAACCAACAACAGGTTAGTTATCTTAGAGGAGCAGGAGGGGCACTGGACCTCAACAATCTGGTGGTGATATACAACCGTGTCCCTAAGACTGGCTCCACTTCATTCATTGGTCTTGCCTATGACCTCTCTGCCAGGAACAAGTTTAATGTTATCCATCTGAACACCACCAAGAACACACCAACGCTCTCTCTCACAGATCAGGTAATGCAATGGAGGCTTTGCTGTGCCCACTGTGGTATTCTATTTTGGGTGTATTCTCTTTGGACATTTCAGAGGTGGTAATAGTTTAGCTTCATATAATAATGAGACAATAAGGTAACTCAGAATGCCTTTCATGTTTTCAGATGCGGTTTGTGTACAATGTCTCAAACTGGATGGAGAAGAAGCCAGGAATATATCATGGCCATCTTGCTTACCTGGACTTTAGTAGGTAATGTGAGCGAAATAACAGAACCACGAAAGTAGAATATGAAGGTTGTGGACGTATACACATGATATAAATGTTTCATAGTCATTTTTAGTGCCCATAATGCATCATAGTGCTGCCCTCATGTAGGAGAAGATATTATTATTGAAAACCAGCTGAAATCAGGTAGTAATATTTAATAAGAGAGTTTTGAACAGATGAGTGCCAAGGTGAACTCTGTTAGCACATTTACATCAATGATAGGAAGAAAAAATAGATAGGTATTAACACACCTTATGCAAGAGTTTAATGAAGTAGGAATATTAACTAGATCTAGGAATTGCTATTATCCACAACATGTAATAATTGTAATTGTAATGTGGGGGGGGGGGAAATGTGCCAGGCAACAAAGGCCATATGGCACTATTGGGGTAGTAGGGTTAGGTAGTAGGGTTGGTTAGTAGGGCTGGGTGGGGGTAAGGATCGGATAGGGGTTAGATTAGATGAAGGACGTTAACGGCACGGAGAAAGGACACAAGGGCAGGGAGGGAAAAGGAAGAGGACTCAGCGAGGATGTCAGCAAGACAGGGAAGAAAGGTGGGGGAACATGTAATAAACTATTAAGGGAAATTCACATCTTTTCAACCTGTTATACATAAGTGAGGAAAGGATTCATGCACTCATGTGGGTGGGTTTTTTTTTTTTTTTTTTTTTTTTTTTTTTTTTTTTTTTTTTATATACTTTATTTTTTCCCTTAGCCGGTACTTTTAATGTAAAAAAAAAAAAAATGTACATGCTATTATCCCTTGTTTCACCCTCAGGTTTGGGGTGAGTCGGCAACCAATCTACATCAACATGATTAGGAAGCCATTGGACCGCCTGGTGTCCTACTATTACTTTGTGCGCTACGGGGACGACCTGCGACCCAACCACATCCGCCGCAGAATGGGCGACAAGATGGTGAGGTTGTTTATATAGGAGAGACCATGCATGAGGCAAAATGTGAAGTAATGCATTATCAATACCTTATCACTATCACCATGGCTTATTGATTTTCTTAATGAATTTGTGCGTTTGTTCCTGCTTCATACCTTACTCTTGTCATGCCAGCTTTTGCCATTTCTTCCTATGGCTGCTTATAACCTAGTGCTATCCTGACACAGACCCTAGATGAGTGTGTTGTTATGGAACACCAAGACTGCTCCACAACTCGCCTCTGGATTCAGGTTCCCTTCTTCTGTGGTCACCATGCCGAGTGTTGGTCAGTCCTAAATGCTAAGCTATTAATTAAGAACTCACTGGGTTGATAGTTTAAATTTTGAGTATTACTTGATTATTTTTTTATTATCATGATTGTTATATTGTTCTTTCTTTCATGTGTTCATCAATGATATACTCTCACAAACCTCAATAGTTACAGATTGCATCATCATCACTTGCCTCTCTATTGGAAGAGATAACACACCAATGAACTGAGCCAAGGTTTAGCTCTGTATGAAAAACGATCACGGCAGAAAGTGTTTATCATATTATTTCTCTTCAGGGTTCCAGGATCTAACTGGGCCTTAGAACAAGCTAAACACAACCTTATCCACAAGTACTTTTTGGTGGGAGTGACTGAGGAGATGGGAGATTTTGTGGCCATGTTGGATTATTCTCTACCTCGCATCTTCAAGGGAGCGTATGACTTGTACTTGTCAGGTAAGGTGACCAACCTGGCAAGCTTTTGTTTTCACTCAGATGACAATATGCTGATATTGAAGGTAACCAACATACTGTATTTGATACAGAAAATGTGAAATTCACAAAAAACTTGCCCAAAACAGTTTTTTTTCCCTTTGTAATTGAGTTTATTAGATTTTAGAGATTATTCTATCAAAATGTTTGTTACTATTATCAACATTATGCAAAACATCTCTATAGTAACTTACACTCCACTAATATTACAGGTGTGAAGTCACATTTACGAAAAACTGTGAAGAAAGTCCTTCCTTCTCAGGAGACCATAGCCAAGCTTCAAAACACTAAGGTGAGTCCTCCAAAGTTATTGTTTTATATCTGTATATACATCTAAGTGAGTGAAAGGAGTCTATGTGTATGTACGTGTGTGTGCGCACGTGTGCCTTGTTTTGGTTACCCTTTATTCATTCGTTCTACTTTATATATATATATATATATATATATATATATATATATATATATATATATATATATATATATATATATATATATACCATCAGTATAACTGACTCTATGGGGAAAGAACTGTCTTCTGTCTAGGGCAGGATACAAGCATGACTTCAGAGGTGAGAGTGAAGTACTCTTGCTACACTTACAGTATCATATGAACTGTGTAGCTGTCTTGACCTCTAATATATAATGATTAGGTGTACAGGCAGCCAATGATCTAGGCTAACTGGACACATGTCACACTATCTGCATGATGAAATTACTCACACTGTTATTATTTGTGACCAGTTCTTTTGAAATTATTTTAAAATTTTCAATTCTCCAATGATCTTATTTCCACTTCACTTTTTTTTTTTTTTGTAGTGTATTCTAAGATTCGCTGCTTTGCCTTTGTTTCAGGTATGGAGGTTAGAAACTGAGTTTTACAACTTTGTTTTAGATCACTTTCACTTTTTAAGGAAAAAGACCTTAGTGGAAGCAGAGAAGGCTGGACGTCAAGTCGACAGAGGCCAAAAGTTTGCCTATGAAAAAATAAAGCCAAAAAGAAGTTAAGTGATTTCCTTCTACTGTTATAGCAGGTGTGTTGCAGTTAGTATTTATTTGTAGTGTTCCAGGGATGCATCTACTGAACTCAAGTGCCTACAAATAGTTTGTAATTTATTTGATTTGTTGATAATATGGTATGCATTATCATAAGGTTCTGTTACAATTCGAAAATTTTGCTGTTGAATATGAAGGATTAATAGTAATAATAATAATGGGAGAGAAAATAGCACTTGTCCATGTCGAAAATGGCAGAAAGTGTTCTATATAACTGTTGTGGATCATTGTATTATCACAGTTAATATTATATACAGTTGCCATTGAAGTATTCATTAAATATCTCTTCCCCTATAACTCTTAACAGCATAATTAACGGTGATAAGGCTGCTTGCAAAATTAAATAAATAAATATTAGTATAAAGTTGCTCAGCTGATTCATCTTTTCAGTGTGAAAGTTGTTCAGCTTGTTGTGCTTGAATCAAATTACATTTGGAATGAACTAAGATTGATCATTCAGATCTGGAGATGAAAAACGTATTTCTGCAATGCAACAAAGTGTACCGAGTACAACGGGCCAACTATCATTACGGTGATTCCTTTGCGGAATCACCGGTAAATCCTCGTATTCTCGACGCTCGTTAAGATACCTTGTTATGGTTAGAGTAGGTACTACTAGCGAAAGAGGATGATGGGAAAAACGACCAGAGGAAAATGGAGTCGTTAGAAAGGGAAGTGGATAATTTAAGGTCTTATGTTGATAATATATAAACTCATGTTCTTACGAGTGTGAGAATACGAGGATTTATTTTTTTTAAAGAGGAAAGCCGTGTACCGAGTACAACGGGCCAACTATCATTACGGTGATTCCTTTGCGGAATCACCGGTAAATCCTCGTATTCTCGACGCTCGTTAAGATACCTTGTTATGGTTAGAGTAGGTACTACTAGCGAAAGAGGATGATGGGAAAAACGACCAAAATATTGTTTGAGAGTCACTGGGTGATTTGGTTCTTTGCCTGAACACAGAAATGAGGGGTTGATGATCGGTGCGGATCAGGACGCGCACTGGGGTGCAAGTTTAACCCTACCTTGGTGTTATTAATGACGGGGATAAACAAAGTTTGATCTTTAGTGACAGTCATAACCATTGGTCGGTGAGTTCAGTAGTTAGGTGCTTCTTAAAGTTCTCCCACGACATAACTTCTTTATTAAGGATATTCTGAATAAAAAGTGAAAGGGGTGAATCTACTCGCATCCGAACTATTTGTTGTCGTTCGTCTGTTAACTGAGAACAACTTTCTACCTGTGACAAGAAAACAGTGAGTCGTCCCGCGCCGTCTACACCATTCAACTGACGTAACTCCAGAATAGGGATATCACGTGGCTTCAAAAAAGTTTTAACTGGTCTTTCAAGGGGGGGTGCAGATTCCCTGCGGCGCAGTTCACCCAGTGCCAACAAATACTCAACGCGGCGGTACACGAGACCACAGGAGAACAACCACACTACTTAATGTTCAATCGCCACGCTCCGAGAGTTATAGGGATAACTCTACCACAGGTGGACGATGAGATAGACATTGGTGTCGCCCTGGAGGTAGTGAAGCAAACATCCCGTGACAACAGCCGGAAGTGGTTGGCGCGAGCTAATCTCGGTAGAAAAGAACAAACAGTAAGTGTGGGTGATCTAGTGTGGGTAAAGAAAGAACAAATTAGCTCTTCCATCGAACGCAAACTAGGGATAAAGTGGATTGGCCCCTATAAAGTGAAGGAAGTGAAGCAGGGAGGAGTGTCATACGAGCTGGAAAACACTTTCAGTGGCGACACAATCCTCCGGGCACCAGACAAATTAAAACGTTTTGTAGGGGAGGAGGGGTATATAATCGACATGAGCGAGATCGTGTTGCCTTCCGAGGATGGTGAGGATGATGGGGAAAAACGCGTGACGTCGCTGGAACTGAGGATATATATATACCGGTCTGGGCGGGAGGTCAGTCACTAGTGTTCCGTGACCCCGCTCCAGACAGGTAAGCCTTCAGTGTTCCTAAAAACCTTGCCACACTTGAAAAAACATTGTTATTAATATCTAACAGTAAATTGTCCTCCCGGATACAGCTGCCGAGAGGACCAGCAAAAGACTGTCTTTCGGTTGGTGTTTGACGAAGGCTGCATGTGGAGTTGCCTCTCAAACAAGGACGACGGCCAGAAGGACCCAGTGACTCTCAAACAATATTTGTGGCGTGAGTGTATTTTGGTCGTTTTTCCCATCATCCTCTTTCGCTAGTAGTACCTACTCTAACCATAACAAGGTATCTTAACGAGCGTCGAGAATACGAGGATTTACCGGTGATTCCGCAAAGGAATCACCGTAATGATAGTTGGCCCGTTGTACTCGGTACAAAAGTATAAAATAGTGTATGATAATAAAGTGACACAACAGTTCCTCATTATATATATATATATATATATATATATATATATATATATATATATATATATATATATATATATATATATATATATATTATATCGCAATCTCATTTATACTCTAGTATCAAATGAACAATGTAAATATTGTCTACTCTTGTATATAGCAATGTGTAAATCTTTGTAAATAGTATATGTATGAGCTGTAACTGACAATGCAGTAGAAGTGTTCTACAGTTATAACATTCACAACAATGGTTAACCAATTGCAGCAGAAAGTGCCAAGTATAGCTGTAAAGAGTCACCTTCATTCACTAGTTAAGGTGACGTTTAATAGTATGTAACTGTAAATACTAAAGAATACCAGATACAATTTTTTTATGTCGCTGTCTTCCGCAAAATTTGTGTTCTCAATCCCAAAATAAATTACATTACTTTCCAGCTTCCTGTAGTGTCAGGGAACTGTAGGCAAACAAGGCTTTCTGGCCATACAATTCCTCAAGTGATGTGAAACGAAGCACATGATGGAGAAACTGCCTGACTAGTGCCTCATTAGGTCACAACATATGCTATTGTATATGTATTTGTAAGCCAATGATTTCTGCTGTGATTGCGGTTGAAGAAAAGTAATCATCAGAGATAGATGAAAATATTATGGTAGAATGTTTATTCCTTTTGATTCTCAGAGTTACTGCTTGTAGTACCTCACTTTTATCTGAGGCACTGAGAACTGGACAGCACAAACCACTACCAAGCCATGTTCAAGTAAATGCAGTTATAGTTTGTTTCATGGAAAATAATCTCATCAGTTTGAAATGCAGGTTCATGATCAAATGTGTCGATCATTGTAACCTATGATCATATCTTTCATTTCATACCACTTAGATCTGACTGGATCATGTCACAAACCTATCATCAAGTCACACAAGGGTGGCTGTTTAATGTACCACTTCAGCTCTGAGTGCCTCATATAAGAAATATATGGCCATGACATTTTTACCACAGCTATCATGTGCAGGAAAAATTCAAAGTTGCCAATAGTATTCCCATTGAATGTTATCTTGGCCGCCACTTTCAGCGTGCCCAACTCTAAGCTGACCACCTACCTACAGGATTTTTTTTAATTTATAACTCTGTCAAAACATACGGCAACTTTGCAAAATGTTGCCTGCAATACCTCTACTCAAATTATTAATTCCAATAATTTTTTAAAGGTTAATGTTAGAGATCAGGGTCAGGAATAATTCACAAATATTAGTGTCAGTAACAGAGGTACTTGCACACTACTGAGTGCCTCTCAAGTTTGAACGTTTTGCAGTTATGTGGGAAAGCAGTAGTACAGTGGTCAGCATTCAGGTCTGTGAACCTAGGATCACAGGTTCAATCCCCTGATATCCGCTGGCCACTTTTCATTCTTTGGTATTACCACCGAGTGGCCAAAGACTACCCAAATTGCTGCCATACTGTCAAGGCGTCACTATAAAAAATCTAAATACCTACACTAAATAACAGACAAGAGGCAAGCCCATCCTGCTTCTATAAAGCCTAGTGGTGCCAACGGTTTATGATATATAAAAAAATCTAATAACATAGTGTAACACCACCCAGCACCCTCGGCCCCATTTTATGTGACTGACCTGCCACTCTGTATTGGGTGTGGTGCCCTTTCCTTCTGTAAGGTCCCAGGGACTAAATGGAAGGAGTGTATGAGTCGTGGTGCCCTTTCCTTCTGTAAGGTCCCAAGGACTAAGTGAAAGGAGTGTATGAGTATGTATGCATTCTGGCCACACCTGTACTGAACCTGCCTGTGGTGCCAGACCTAGTGACATTTCCATGCAACTATGCAGGAGATTATATTCCTTACTTTATAAAGTGAATTTGTTTGTTAATAGTGTGTTCATTTTGTATCAAAGAGTTGCTCTCCTGATAAAAAGAATGTTTGAACAATATAGTTGTATACTTAGCACAGCTTAGGTACATCATGTCATTAGACGCCTCATATGTATTCTAGTTTTATGGTTTTATTTTGCATGATTTTATATTATCTCCCAACCTTGTAAATCTCAACTCATAGTTTATAGTTTCAGAAATAAATAAATAAATAAATAAATAAATATCTTAATGACCTATCAACATATTTATACAAATATGAATTTTCTTGTATGACCAAATTATCATATTTATGCAATTTATTTACACACTTTTCTTATTCAGTATAGCATTAATTGCCTTCAATCAGTCATATTACAATATCTCAATGGGAGTACATCAGCCATAAGCAGTCGAGATATAGCCATTGTTTACAATTACACAATGGTTAATGGCTAGTGGTCAGACATACCAGCTCAGAATCCCGAGTTCAAGTCCCGGCACCCACTGGCCACTTTTTTTGGATAATACCGCCGAGTGGCCTAAGATCACCCACATGCTGCCATAACACTATTCTCGACGGGACTGCAAAGTTATATGCTCGAGGAGCTTCTACGGGCAGCATGAGCCTCTCAATAAGAAACAAGGCGTCACTTAAAAAATCTAACCCACCCTACTAACGGGCGGAGGCCAACCATCTACAGCCTCCACTAAGTCTACCAGCATCACAGGTTAAGGACATAAGAAAAAAATTATACTAATAATTAAAAAAAAAATCTCTTAAGCTTAGGGACATGACTGCTTTTAAAAGTCTTCATTATTATTAGCAAATCAGTGGAAAAAAAAGTGCAGAGAACAAGGACTGTAGTATATCATAGAAATAGTTGGCAGGATATCTTCAGAAAAATGACACAATAATAAGAGTGTCTGGTCTCCACAGCCATATTTATAAATTACTATAAATTAATTAATTTATTAATCTAATATGTTTGATTAAAAAAAATCATATTGCCAGCATTACAGAATTTTATTCTGGTACTTTCTAGCAGCTATGTAAAAACATTAAAATGTGACTATTTGCATATATACTTTTTTTTAATGCACAATGGACCTGGTACATTCTAAGATGGAAGGCAGCTGTGAAGAAGGCCTTCGTTTTATAGCCACAAGGCATCTGTGGGACATCAATCTGCATGCAGATACACTGATACACTACAACACCAGTAGTACAACATTCTACAACCCATAAACTCTACTTCTACTCACAACCTATTCAAATACTAAAAGATTATAAATATGTTATATGAAATATATTATATATTTTATAAAGGAAAATATCTACTAGTTATAATACTTGGTTTAAAAGTGCACTCATCACTATCTTCCTAGGCGTGAAGAATGGATATTTGATTTGTTTCTTGTTTTCTTCTATCCTACTCATATGAAAAGCAGACTGGGCAAGAGCTTAAAAAAAACTTGAGCAAAGAAGCCTGTTGATTATTGCCCTCTGAACAGCATACAGTATAGTACTATTTTACAATTTATTAATAAACATTATCACTCTAAAATTACCTGTTTTTGCACTACTTACCGCTTAAAATACCTCTAAATAGCTATTACAACAATCTAATAATCAAGACTCAACACAGTACAATCCTTTTATGCAAACTTTTGAACAGAAGGATGATTGTTATGATCCCATGGTCATCAACAACACACAAATAATTAAAACATTAAATTAGTATGCAATAACAGCACGTAGTATGAGTGTGAACAGCTGCCAGTATTCTCTTGAACATTATTACCATCACTATAAGGAGTATCCTGTGTTAGTTCTCTTAGCTCATAACTAAACAGTCACAGGTTCAATGCCCAGTAATTAATTCCTTCTTCCTTCCTAATTAATATAGTATTTTCATTATTCTTACTACACATTAAGTTTACCCTCAATAACTCATTTTCATGACTCGGTTCCTACACCTCTAATTCATTCCATGTCTAGATATTATTTGCTTATTATTACATATTTGTAATAACTACTTACATCTTACTCCCAAGTGTATTCCAGTGTTTTTATTTATGCAATAAATGTTGCACCCTGAGACTAGTCACCTGGAGAGTATGGATATAAATCAGATCGCAAGATGAATAAACAAGAGTAGGATAAAATTATGTAGGTAAAAGAGGATTTGTGACCCGACCAAATGGACATGAGCTTGAGACGAGATAAAGGGTAACAATAATAAGTGTATGATATGATAGGAGTAGAAGAGAAGGATTCATAAATTAAATCAGACTGAGATCACTGAAGCAATGAAAAAGAGCAGATTTCATTGGTTTGCCCACATAGAAGGAAGGGAAAGGAATAGCAGGTGAAGTATGTCAACGTTTTGAGGTGGGATGTAGAGCACCAGTGGGTAGAGCAAGGAAGACATGGGATAAAGTATTATGGAAGGACCTAAAAAGATAAGGAATTGGCAGACAAGATGTGGCTGACCTGCCATCATGTGACAAAGGCAGATATATGGAAGCATGAAATTTGCCTTTCAAAATTATGGTGATGATAATGAATTGTAGAGTTGTAGAATGGACATACTCAAACACGGGGTGAAAGTATGCTCAAGAAAGTGTGTGTGAGAACTGATAAAAGGGAATGAGACAGTATGAAATGATAAGATGGAAAATTGAAAGCGTTATGTATGAACAGAACAGAGTATATAATTCTACCATGATCATCCCTTGTGGGACTCTGAAGACGTGATAATGTGATGAAGAATAAAAGAAGACATCTAACATCCATGACTACTTACTACACTCTATGTTGTTTGTAATGCAATGGCAGTGGCACTTAAATGGAACAATTTGTAAGATTTTGGAAAACCATTTCCAATAAAACAATTTTTGGTACATATTTCTTTGAACTTCTCTTTTCCTCTGGAGCCAAGGGGCTAAGTGAGAGGAGTATATATATGCATACATATATATATATATATATATATATATATATATATATATATATATATATATATATATATATATATATATATATATATATCTGTGTGTGTGTGTGTGTGTGTGTGTGTGTGTGTGTGTGTGTGTGTGTGTGTGTGTGTGTGTGTGTGTGTGTGTATACGTGCCTTGCCTTTATGAGGATAACAGCCTGGTATATAGACAGATAAAACATATTTCTTTAAATTATACATACATGACTGAATACGAAGAGAAGCTTGATTCTGCTTAGATCAAACTTTCACCTTGGAGAGGAAGAGTTGACCAAGAGGCTGGAGATGTGAGACCATAAACACCACACTTCTGTGATGCCACAAAGCACACGACCACTGCCCAGGACAACCAAACCTGTTGATTGGTAAAGGATGCAGTTCATGTCGACAAAGATAGACACCCCACTGCAGGGCTAAATGAATATAGTTATAATGAAAACAATAAAAAACATAAATCAGAATTAGAACCTTTCTCTTCCTTACCTGTCACCTGGATGCTAAAGGGGAGGAAGCTGAGGTGGGAAGCAAACACTCCATACTGCAAGCCAAACACCCACAGAGGGAAGACATGGAGGCCTGCAATCACCCACACACCTAGTGGATTTCGCCAGTCTGTTGATTGAGAATTAATAATTGATAACACTCCATGCATTACATCAAGTGACACACATCCGGGTATCAGAATAGATTTGATTTGATTGGTATATGTGAGAGTTGTTGACACATTTGCTGCATAATGGTATGATCAGATGAAAATGTAAAGTACTTCTACATAATACATACATACATATAGATTTACAAACAAAGAAAGTAGATCTGTAAACAATGTGAGATCCAATCACTCACTGTTGGCCATAAGGTATGATATTATGCGTGGCACTCCCTTCTTGCCCCGTGTGAAGGACTGCTGCCACTCTGCCCCCGTGGCATAGTTACAGCAGAAGGTTGTCCACTCCAACACAGACACTATGTACAACATCTGTGGGTTTGCACACAAACAACTAGAGTTACATAGTCTTCCTTATTACAACACTCTTTGTATATTTCTCATGTGACTTCAACAATTATCTATTTTTTCAACCTTAAATTAATATATTCATTCTCATCATATTAACTTTGTGCTCTTGGAAGTCTAAATAAATGTTCTGAGTAGCTATTTTACATATTCAGTGTGAATCAAACGGAGAAGCAGCTTTAATATATCTGGTAATCGTGTGCTGGGAAACTTACAGGATGTATGTGTGTCCATAATAAACCTCGGCTCAGGTTATCAAGCACAACATCAAACTGTCAGGAAAATTAAATAAAAATCACAAACTGAGCAAGACTGAAAGGAAACACTTAGGATAACATCGTTCCTTAAAGATGTATTTATAATCATAACATAAGTTGCCTAAATGGCAAGTGAGAATGTCTTCCAACCACTCACTTGTAACATGTAACATACAAACACATAATAATGTGTCTGATATAGGTCAACCCATCTGTACAAAACATTAAACAAATTGAGAAAGTACAAAAATTTAACAAAAATAATACTAAATGTAATAGATGCAAACACCAAATTACTAAATTTAATTAAGGTTACTCTAAGGGAAAGAAGAGAGAGAGAGAGAGAGAGAGAGAGAGAGAGAGAGAGAGAGAGAGAGAGAGAGAGAGAGAGAGAGAGAGAGAGAGAATTTAATATCTAACAAAGATGTTTAAAGCAGTACATGGAATACAACAAGTAGACAGGGAATAAATGTTGCTGAGAAACTATAGAGAGACAAGACTTGGAATGGGTCGGAGGCAAAGGTAATATGAACAACAAACATCAATGAACTCCTGGACAAATTAGACAAAAGTACTTATGAAGTTAGGATAGCATGAGCTTAGGCCAAATCACACATCATACAAGTAGATAAGTATACAAGCACAACAGACACTGACCCAAGCTCCAAAGAGTGAACACTGCTGTAGTTTACGCGCCACAAACCCATCAAAGCCATCGAGTACAATGGATGCGACGTAGAAGTAGACAAACCAAACAGGAGAAGAAGGCAATAAACAGAAGGCAAGCAAGAGGAGGGAGAGTCGTACGTAACCTGCAGAGTATGAATATTGTTAGGTTGTGCTTTATTAGTATTGTAATAATTATAATGATGTATCAAATGTGTAACTTGGTCAGCATTAAACTGTCCTCAATGTTGACTTGTTACTGTTGGGAAATGAGAAATTCAACGATATAGTGAGATCCGCTACAAGTTATTATGCAAAAGTTTGGTAATTAATTTGTTTCATTAGTAAACCGAAGCTTTTGAATATAAGACAGAGTTGTAATGAATTATAACAAAAATTAATCCATGGTTATCTTAGTGCACTTTCAATATGCATGACCTCTACTGGATAGTGTAAGTCTGATGCAACCTGTAATTGGTTTCCAGTGGCTAGTGGATGATTTCATAACTACTAATATACTCATTTTAAATATCATGCAATAATATTTCCTTACTATAAAATCCACATGAATATAGCATAGCATATAAATTTCAAATCGCAGTTGAATGAAAACTTGACATTTAAGACTCAAAACAGAAAATCAACAACCTTACTACAGTATGTGAAAGGATTACATTACCTATTACATTAGGGACGTATAGAAGAACCTTGTAGTCTGCCTTACTCCCTGCACTGCTGAGAGACGGTTGTTGGTGTGATGTTAGCTGTCTCTTAGGCAGGGTGGAGACCCCCATGATGCTGCCTTCACTCTCACACCTGAACACAAACAGAACAACACTGAGGTAAATCTCCTCACGGATCACACGAACACACTCAGTTGTACCACCTGCCCAGACGCAAAGATGTCTGCTGGAAAGATTTTGGAGGCACCTAATTTTAAAGCTTTGCGGCGTTAATATCAATTTTCTCAGGGGTATGTATATAGTAATAAATTCCAAAATATCTAAACATCTGTAAGTCCAGAATAATGAAGGTGTGCATTGGCTTTGTGGATGAACATTGCACTTCCCCTCATTAAAACTTTTACAGACGAACAGTACAGTAAGAACGTTACCTAAGCATATTCTTGTTCTTGTTCTTGTTTAAGTTTAGGTGGTATTCACCACGGTCAACCTGGGGGTCCGCCGCTTCCACACTTCTTCATATACTGGTATTGGTCCAGTATGGAGTTTGACCCAGCCCCTCTGGTAGTTGGGCCGTGTGGTATATGAGGCTCATCTGGAATGTTTTCTAGGAATTTATCCAGCCTCCTCTTGAAAGCCTCTGTGCTGCATCCGGATAGATCTCTGATGGTTCTTGGGAGGCAGTTGAAGAGTCTTGGTCCGATGGTGGGGAAGCTTTCTGCCTGGATAGTTTTAATCCTTTGAGAGGCACAGTCCAATGACCTCCTTGTACAGGTCCTCCCAAATCTAGGATGGGTCTGACCGTGTATTCCTTCTCCTCTTTGTGTTGGGGGATTTGGTACTGTGCCCTCTAGGATTTTCCAGACATAGATGATCATATATCTCTCTCGTCTTCTTTGTAGGGAATACAATTCCAATGATTTTAGTCTCTGCCAGTAGTTTTGTTGGTTGTGTGGTAGGTGTCTGGTAAACACTCTCTGGACCTGCTCCAGAGCCTGGATCTCACCAGTCTTGTGGGGACTCCACAGCTGGCAGCAGTATTCCATTCTGGAGACTACAAGTGATTTCCACAGTGGTAGGAGGTGTTGTGGATGTCTGGTCTGGAATGTTCGAAGGATCCAGCCAGCCATCTGCCTGCCATTCTTGACAGTTCTGTATATGTGTTCCCTGAAGGTACAGTTATTACTCATCCATACTCCTAGATCTCTTACTATTTCTTTTTCCACTATGGTTTCATTTCCGACTTTATAGTTGTGTTCCTTTAATTCTTCATTTTTACCGTATCTTATAATTTCAAATTTTGTCTTGTTGAACTTCATATTATTTTCTTGGGCCCAGCTATATACCTTTTCTAGATCTTGTTGCAGAGTTACCGTATCGTCAGTGGATGTTACTTTCTTGCTGAGCCGAGTGTCGTCAGCAAAGGAGGAGACTCTGGAGGAGTATATGTTTTTGTCTATGTCTCCTATCATAATGAGAAACAGGAGCGGGCCGAGTACTGTACCCTGGGGCACTCCACTAACCACCTCCGATCCTTTTGAAGTGGCACCATCTACCACTACATACTGTCTCCGACCAGTCAGGAATGCATGGATCCATATACCTAGCTTACCATCAACACCTACTGATTTTAGTTTATGCAGTAATGTTCCATGATCGACCTTATCAAAGGCCTTGGCAAAGTCTAAATATATGACATCCACGTTCTTTCCCTCACTCACGTCCTCGAGGATATTTGTGTAATGGTTCAGCAGCTGGGATAGGCAGGATCTCCCTCTTCGGAACCCGTGTTGATGTGGGTTAAATTGTTGTGTGGTCTCCATGTGTTGAACCAAGTGTTTCCTGACCACTCTCTCAAACACCTTGATGATGTGAGAGGTAAGACTGACTGGTCGGTAGTTGGATGGGAGTCCTCTTGAACCTCCTTTGAATATCGGAGAGATCCTTCCTTTCTTGAGTATTGTCGGTATTCTTCCAGCGTCCAGCGATGCTCTCCAAATGTTGTATAATGGTGTTGCCAGTGATTCCTTGCATTTTTTGAGGAGTATTGCAGGTATATTATCAGGCCCTGCTGAGGAATTTAAAGAAATATCCTGTATAGCACCCATTATGTCATTTGGTGTAAATGTTATGTCTGTTATTTTGTTATCATATCCAGTGCAATTGAAAAACTCCTCTGGGTAGTTGATTGTCATGTTGATAATTGGATCACTGAATACTCCCACATATTGATTTTCAAGTATATTGGAAATTTTTTCTGGATCTTCGTTGATTTCACCGTTTTGGTTTTCTAATGGACCGATTGTCGTCTTGCATTTTAGGTTTTTCTTTGCATATTTGTAAAAGAATTTTGGGTTTTGCTTTATTGCTGAGACAGCCTTTACTTCCTCATATTCTCTCTCTTTCTGGTATGAGTCTCTTAGTTTCCTTTCTATTATTGCTACTTGGTTTTCAATTGTTTGTTTGTCATCTGTTGTCAAATCCCGTCTGAGTTTTTTAATTAGTTTGTTCCTCTTCCTCATTAGGATTTTACGGTCTTTTGGGATGTTATTTTTCCGCACAAAATCTTTCTTTAGTGGTATGTATTTGTTGCAAGTTTTGAAAATTTCTTCTGTTAATGTTTCTAACATATTCTCTGTTGATCCAGCTTCTCCAATCTCCTTCCATTTAACAGTGTTGAGTGATCCATTAACTGCCTCCCAATCAATTTTGTCGCTGAAGAAATTTAGTCTTCTCAGATCATCTTGTGGAAGTGTCTTGGTTTCTTTCCTCCTATTCGGTTTTAGTTGGTTTACTCTTATTTCTATCAAATTATGATCTGATATAATTGTTTTCACTACACTGTAGCTATGAAACATTTCACTGTTACTAAAGAAAATTAGATCTAGAATATTGTTTTTTCGAGTTGGCTCAATTACAACTTGCTCTAAATAATGATTTTCAATAAGATTGATCAGTTCCTTGGCTTGATTTTGTTCACACACTGTTGTACTTTTGATGGTTCTGTCATGCCACTCAATTTTAGGAAAGTTAAAGTCTCCTAGAAGGAGCACATCTTTGGCACTGTTATGTTCCCATCTTTTAGATAACTTTCTGGATAATTCTTTCATGAGATTAGAAAAAAGATATGTTTCTGCTCTTGGTGGTCTGTACACCAAGGCTATGATGAGGTTTCTGAGTTCAATAACCAGCATCTCATTCATGGTGTCAGAGTAACAGTATACAGAGTTTACAGTGGCTGCCATATCATCTCTCAGGTACAGCGCCACACCACCATGACTTCTATTTTTTCTATCAGTGCGGTATAAGGTGTAGTTTTCAATTTGTATTTCTTCATCCAATATATCACAGTTCAAATGTGACTCTGTTACTCCCATGAACAAATACTCTTTTTCCTTAGCCATTTCTGCAATATAAGGCACTTTATTTTGGTTACTCATGGGGAACAAACCTTGGATGTTACATAGGAGGAAGTTTTCTAACAGGGTGCTTCCGTTTGTGTTACTCGTGGTATCCACTGGTGTATGTATCCTGGTTGTTGATGTGTCATCATTGGTACATTTGTTTGTTGATGTGGTAGTACTGGTGGTGTTGGTTTTGACATATGTATGGCTGGTTGGGGCGATCTTGGTTGTTGGTAAGCTAAGTGTTGAAGGATTTGATGGACTTGTATTTGGAGTGAGTTTAATTGATGTTTTGTTTGCTCTAAAAAATCACTATTGGCTGGGTGGTTTTCTCTAGTGTTTTGGTTAGGTTGTGTTAATTTCTTGCTTGTTTCTTTGTCTTTATCTGCCTCTATGCTGTTTCTCTCTGCCTCTGAGACATTTCTCTTTGTTCCCTGGAGATGTGTGTATGCACAATTCCTACGGTTACATATCCCTTCCTTCATTGAGTTGTAACACATCCTTGGGTGGTAATGAGTACACTTTTTGTCCAATGTGCAACCTTTGACCCTATATGTGTGGTGCGCATAGGGTAGAAGGCCTTGCTATGCACTTTGACCACGAAATCTTATACACTTCCCCCTCCTTTCCTCCCCTGTGTACTCACATTTCCTATGAAGTTCTCCTCTTGTCCTCTCCTACATTACTCTTGCATCCATCACCATTTTATCCTACTCTTCTATATACTCGAAATTATAGATAATACTCCACATGAGTTAGCCACAGGCGTTGCTACTTACCTTTTTAATATAATTTTAGATCAATATAGTGTACGGTAATTATCTATTTCTGGAAGTCACTAGGAATTATATAAGTACTATTACGTAAATAAACAACAGCGCATGGATAGATACACACACACTTTAACGTCAGTACAATCACTGTGCAAGACCATTATAAATATCCATCCAACAAGGGTATTAATAGGTGTAATAGTCTTGAATGACACTCACCGTTACCCACACCAGCACCGTCAATGCCAAAGCCAGCTTGTGTCTGCGTTGCGTTGCATTATTTATTTACAAGTGGCTACAGCGGAATGTTCATGATCATTTAAGTCAACGCAACGGCAACACTTATAATTGTCTTCTGTCCTCCTTTTCCCTAAACAATTAAAGTAATCTAAATATAATAAGTAGACTACCACCCTGATTAGTTACTGATGAAGATGATACAGGATACAGCCTACCTGGTGTTATAGAAGGGTGTTTTTCCTCTATCAAATAACGCTCGGGGAAGATTTCAATGACAATGAATCTTGTAGTTAGCTTTATAAATATCATTTAATTACAGAGGGCAGGTGGCTCTGTAGTAGTGCTCAGTTCGTGATCTAAAGATTATGTTTGATCCTGACTCACAGCTGCTACTTGATGAGAGGGACAGCACTCTCTCGGTAACCCTAGCAGAACTATATGGTCTATAGCAGTGTTATTCACTAATTTTTGCAAGGGAGCCACTTCGGTAAAACACATTCATTGAGAGAGCCACACCTACTGCAAGTTAGTATAACTCAACTAAATTAAGTAGTACTGGGCTGATAGTGCAATATAATAAATAAGAAAGCTTGAACTCAACTGATTTAGCGAGACCGCCGAGGGCTAAACGTGTCGCTCAATCAATTTTACGGTAGTGGACGCGTACGATTTCTGTATGACTAGGATATGGATGTTAGAATGTTATCTCTGAATGTGACTTCGTCTTCCATCTCACCTCATGAAAATATGTATCTTACATGAAAAATTATTATTTTTCTATTTATTTATTTATTTATTTATTTATTTTTTTTTTTTTGAGAGTCACAAATTGAGTCGTCGCGAGCCGCCAGCGGCTCGCGATGACTCAATTTGTGGCTCTCGAAAATAAAATAAAAAAATTAAATTAAATTAAATAAATAAATATAAATCTTTTTTTTCACAAAGCATTTCTAAAATAGACCCCAAACCAACCTAACCTGCCCTGACCTAACCAGACCTAATCTAACCGAATCTAACTGGTGGATCCCAAGAAATCATTTCTGACTGGCCAATATGAGGTTAGAAATGCTCCTAATAATTAAATATGGGTAATTCTGGAGAATAAGTCCGTCATCCCGATTCCCCCCCCTCCCCCCCTATCCCTTCCAACAAGCTTGGGGGAGCCTGGGGAATCGGGGGTTTTGGGGGGGGATGAAAATTAAGCGAAATATGGCCGTTCAAAATTGAAAAAAAATCACTGTTTTACGGACACCTATTAATTTTTTTATCCTCAAAATTATTATTTTTATATATATTTTACATATCCCATAGGCTATAATAGGATAACAATAAACTGAACCCATATATACTTTCTTTTTAAAACACTAAATTGACTGTAGAAAAAGCCGAGAGTTCCTTCACAAGTTCACAGAACAACAACAATTGCGAGGGAATATTCAAACCAATGTGGAGTGGTTGAGCTCTGAATGTCTGTATTTTGATGGTGATGGTTTTCACAATGTCGGAATTCATCAAGAAGAAGACTGCATTAAACTACGGACTAATGTAAGATCTCTGGAGGAATTCCAGCAATGGAAAGGCGTCTTCTGTATGACTCACCAGGTGAGTCATGCTTCAACTCCTACAAGTTGTTTCCTGTTGGCTGCAGAAAGCTACTTCACTATTATAGTTGCTGATATGTCACCACGGCGTCAAGCATAAAGGAGTGAAGAAAACTTATACTGGGTAAGTAAATTTTCGTCTATGTACAAGGGATGGCACTCCCACCCAAGAAGTTGGCAAATAAACCAAATGAGCCAAGTTTCAGTAACTATTATTGCAGTTTCAGCCAATACATTATCGGTGGTTTTAATAAACTTGATGGTTCATATTTCATTATTAGGGGTTCATATTTCATTATTAGGAGCATTTCTAACCTCATATTGGCCAGTCAGAAATGATTTCTTGGGATCCACCAGTTAGATTCGGTTAGGTTAGGTCTAGTTAGGTCAGGGCAGGTTAGGTTGGTTTGGGGTCTATTTTAGAAATGCTTTCTGACTGGCCAGTATGGAGTTAGAAATGCTCCTAATAATTCGATGTAAACATTCAGGATAATTAAAACCACCAATAGTGTATTGGCTTAAAACTGCAATTTTACCAAATTTTCTTGTTTTCCCCTTCTCACAATTTATGAAGAGATTATTATTTTCTTTTAGATTTTGGTATGCTTGTAATGAATTTGCTAACCGTTTTCATCACAAATGCACTACCTATTTAGTTCACTGGCAATAAAGAAAAGATAACTGAGCATTTTAAAATTAATTAACTAACCAAACCAAATTAAATTACCTAACCTAACCCTTACTGGGGTTGAAGAGTGAGATCAATGTTAATATAAAAAGAAAAAAAAATTAAACAACTCATTTTTATAGCATATATATATATATATATATATATATATATATATATATATATATATATATATATATATATATATATATATAGTAAGTATTCAGCAAATCTATGTTTCACATCCATTTTGTGACATCTTTTTTTGCATACGTGATTAGAAAATGTTAATATTTAGCACAGATGATGGCCTTCTATTTTGTAGCAATAAACATTTAGAAAATCATGTTAATTACTTTGGTTGTGTTAGTGAGTTAAGTAGGTGAGATTAGAGGGCAACAGTAGGTTAGGTAAAGTAGTGGATACAGTATATACTGTAGATGTAGATGAACCTATGTAGGCTAGATGGCTATCTGCTAAATTTTTACCAAGTTCTTTATTATTATTGTTATTATTATTATCATTATTACTATTATTATTTTTATTATTATTATTATTATTATTTATTATTATTTATCAGGCATATCATACCATATGCAAATCATTGCCTCCATTAAGCTGTAGTAGTTATCCTTGTAAAGATTTAAAGAATTCAGATTGTGTCTGCCTTCCTTTAAAATCTGATGCACTCATAATAAAAAAAAATATATAGATAATGTGTAAGATGAGTGTGCATTGTAAACATTGAAAGGCCGCACGCTGCTCAACGACAAGATTTGACTATTGTTTTCACGTGTGGCTCATTATAAACTGACACAATGATGTGTGACAGTGACTGCAGTGTTTGCAAGAGGCAAGTAAAGAGAGGGACGAGTAGTAGAGGGCTATCTTGCCAGAAATGCGGGGAATGGTTCCACGCGGTATGTTTAGGATCAGAGTATCAGAAAAATTACGCCGTCCTGAAACTAAAAAACGTCTGGTGGTTCTGTAACAAGTGTGAGCGAGAGGTATCAGGAGATTGGGGTTTAGGAGAGAAAGCAGAAGATCCAGATGAGTATGGAAGAGAATGGGGGATGAAATTTAGCAGTAGGAAATGTAAAATCATGGAATTTAACACAGCGGAAGCAGGACAGTGGGTGCTGGGGGATAATGTCCTTGAAGTAGTGGAAAGATTTAGTTACCTAGGGATAGAAATAAGTAAAGAAGGTATTGGAGGCAGTGAGCAGAGAAAATGTAATGAAAGTAAGGCAAGGAAAATTATGGGAATGATCGTAAGTGCAGGAAGCAGGGAAGTTAATAAGTATGAACATGGAAGATGTCTATGGAAAGGGATGGCGGTGCCACATTGTCTGTATAGATCTGAAATAACTAATTATAGAACAGAGGATATAAGAAAACGAGGTGATACAGAATTCGATGGGGAGGTGGTGCCATAGAAGCCATAGAAGCGTTAAGAGGAGAAATGGGGTGGAGCTCATTTAAAGAGAGGATCGAAAAAGGGAAGCTTTGTTTTATGAAGAAAATAAAAAGAATGAATGAAGGTAGATGGGCCAGCCAAGCATACAAAGCATGTAGAAACAATTCACAATGGCAGAGAGAAGTAGAAAGATGGAAAGTTAGAGGAGGAATGGAAGCAGGATGGCAGGAAATGGGAGTCAAAGAGATAAAGAATAAAGTAGAAGAGAATGGCCACCAGGAATGGAGGAATGGAATGGAAGGAAAAAGCACGCTGAAATGGTACAAAGGCAAGGAAAGAATATGCAGAGAAGAGTGGTACCAGGGGGACTGGCCAGGTAAACTGCTATTTAAGGCAAGAATTGGAACACTAGAAGTAAGGGGCAGAAACAGACATAAATGAGCAACAATGCAGACTATGTGGAGAGGTGAAGGAAACCGTGGAACATTATATAATAGTGTGTGACATGTACAGGACACAAAGAAAAGAGTTGGACAGACAAATAGCAGGAATTATTGGAAGAGAAGAATGGCATAAGAGAAAGGACGGGGAAGATAGAGGAATTAGAACAGCATTGGGATTGACAGGAGACAAAGACAATGATAATTTGATAGTGAGCCACGTGAAAACATTTCTGGCCGAGAGCTGGCTATTAAGAAAAAGATATTTAAGGGAGTAAAATAAGAAAGAAGAGCGATCTATGAAGCGATCAAAAGCTATATACCCTTCCAGACTTCGTGAATATGCTACCTGGAATGGAGCCATGCAGTGTTTCTGGAGAAAAAATGCATTATAAAATATGTTTTCATTGTTTTACTAAACTTATATATTCTTTATGGGGAGTATCAGTATAATTCTACCACTCCTGTCTTAATTCTGCAGTAAATGTAGTGGCTTGTAATGATGACTGGACTGATGCATGAATAACCCCATCGGGCCGAAATTCAATTACCATTCTCATTCCGGCGTTGTAAAAAGTTACAGTTCAATATCGGCCCAATATCACTTTAACACCAATGGGCCAATGTAGGAAATTTATTACGGATAGGAATCGGCACAACGCTTGATTTCCGTCTTCCCAACGTTCCGCTTTGGGGCCGCCGTTTGCCGTTATCGGTCCGATACTTCAATGTTTGCTGGGTGGTGGGAGTAATAGCATTCTCTTGCAACCCTATTTTGCATGAATTCCCAAAGTAAAATTTATTTCAGTAATAGTTAGTTATTTACCAAGTGAGACAAGGGAGACAGTAGTACTATATTCAGTACTATATTTAGAAGAATGCGTGTTCGTTGGAGGAAGGATGTTGTCAAGAGAAATGTGGTGATTACGTTATATAATAGACTTCATATTATAGAACAGTGTTTCACTGCCTTACTATCTAAAGATATATATGACCACCTAGGGCAGATATTTCAGTTTATTCCTATTTTTTACCTGATATAGGATGCAAACAATTGATAAGATTAATTAGTATATTCTAACTTTTATTCTATGTCACCAATTACCAAGTCCAAAATAATTATGTACAATAGGGATGTGTGAACAATCATTTGAAACCAAATTGCCTACCTAACGTACGTACATATTGTAGAGACATACCAGTATATTGAATTATTTAATGTCTTTCATTTCAAGAAGTTTTCTTCAGCATTTGGAAAACAAATTTGGTGGTTAATCATATCTTATTTTTATACAAACTGGCTGCCATAATGCTATCATTAAACTACAGTTTACGACTATTGATGCCTGGGCTACCATGCTACAGTTTAGTGCTAACCTACTTCACCGACTATCAATTGGATCAACACAAGTTCTCACTTCCATAACTCATTCAGTGTCTTTGTCTTATGAGTACACACACACACACACACACACACAAACACACCATTTTGACAATACCTCAATAATGTTGAGGTTCCTCTGTCTATATTCTTTAATAAAAATTATCAACATATAACATAATCAATGGTATTAAATTTCCATGCAATATTCAACTCCATAAATGGAACAGGTTAGTGAAGGCTTTCTCATAGTATTACTAAAATAGAAAGTCACCATAAGAAATGTCTGGTAATGAAAGTTGTTTTGAAGAAAGAAGTACATACCAATAGACATTTAACATAAATACTTTTGCACATGTTCAATTCATTATGTTTGAACACGTATGCTCATCACTAATACTCAAAGACAAAGACCAAGCAAAACAAATACATTCAACTATGTATGATGATAAAGTAAAACAGAAAAGGAAAATCTACACTAAAGCAAATAATAAGAAAAATCTTCATCAATACAACTCAAGTGATATTTGTCTATGCACAGTAATAGAGTTGATATAA
>JAXIVD010001432.1:32500-35000 GCA_036785275.1 Cancer borealis | reverse complement strand
GACATAATATATATATATATATATATATGTATATATATATATATATATATATATATATATATATATATATATATATATATATATATATATATATATATATATATATATATATATATATATATATATATATATATATATATATATATATATATATATATATATATACTATATATATATATATATATATATATATATATATATATATATATATATATATATATATATATATATATATATATATATATATATATATATATTTATTCCATGAAAGTACACTGGAAGTATTGATTCATGAAAAAATTCCCTAAAACATGTTACATTAACTGTTGACAAGACTGAAGGGTGGATAAAATTGGAGGTTATTACAGTAAAGCTTCATGGTAGTATTTTTTTTACATAATTATAAACAATACACAAAGTTGATGACTGTACAGAGAACAAGCACCTACTTTACAACAACACTGTCAACAATACTTGCTCACACTGGAGCTACAGAGTCACTAGATTAGTGTTGGTTCTACACACTTTCATGCTTCAACAAACCTAATGAACATAATAGGTGACATATGTTTGCTTACACCACTAACTACAATAACTAGGGCTGCTTTTGCACTCATAGGAAAAAGCGCTCTCTCTCTCTCTCTCTCTCTCTCTCTCTCTCTCTCTCTCTCTCTCTCTCTCTCTCTCTCTCTCTCTCTCTCTCTCTCTCTCTCTCTCTCTCTCTCTCTCCATAAAATACCACTATGCTCATCATATATTGGAGAAATGTCGCTGGAAATTCCCAAAACAACAACAGAATAACTATAAATTACAAATTTAAAACTGCTTTAACTTCAAGCAAATTGTCTATACATGTCTATCACTAGTAGGATGAACATTATTCGTGTATTAAAAGTGATGCCTTAGCATTTCAAATCAACATTAATATAATTACAATTTATATTTTCTTACCTTGATTTCTCTTTACAATTAGTTTTCATCTTTATATATTTTTTTCATCACATTTGAGTGGGAGTAACTTTTCATAATTCATCCTTTTCTTCATTGTCAATATTTTCATCTAGTGTGAAACTTCAAGGTAATGTTTTATAGTTCAATATCATTTCAGAGTCGAATATTTTCATGGCATCAAGGACAAATAAAGGGTTGTGAAGGCCCTGGTCATCTGAATGCCTCCAATATTGGCTTACATACTGGAGGCACAAACAATGATCTTAGAGGCCTCAAGTTAGCAGAGCTTTAGCTGCTCATGTGTGAATCTAGACTGGCTAACATAATAATTACGAATAACAAAACACATTACGTAGTTTGCTAAAAAATAACGTAAGTATTGTGAATTTTAAACTACATGTATGTATTCAAACATAATTCCATGGAATTTTGAGCAAAAGATTGTTGTGAATGTAAATCTAGTTACTGCGAATATTTGTGTAAATAAAACTGAAAGATTTAGTTTTCCTCTTTTTCATTTTTAGGACATGCAATATCTACATTTATCTTGTAATATGGGTACTCCATCCTATGAAGGACCCTGAACCATACCCCCAAGTAACCGTCATTTAATCTGGCCCTTCATAAAATAAATCACCAGTTCATACTTATTTTCATGAGAAAACCAGGACAAACCTCAGTATTCCTCGAAGCCTCTTTCCTGAAAACCCCATCTCGGGGTATGCATTTATAACATCCAGACAAAATAATGAAAACTTTGTCACATTGTGTAACAAACTTTTCCATTCTTACCCAAAGGCATCTTGTTGGTATGGAAATTGTCACTTTTCATGATAAATGTGAAATATTTTCTAGTACACAATGCTAACACAAAAAGACTCTTGGCCTTGAGACAAATGCTGGTATATTCCACTCACTGTACTGGTTGGCTCTACAAACATTTTGTAAATATAAAAATCTAAAGCTCCACACTTTCATCTAAAATATTATCCATTTATTACTTATCATATTCCATCATTCAGTGGTAACTGTTCTCTAGTAATATATCATTAAGGATGTGTGGATCTTACCTTTTTTGGGGGACCTAGAACTACATAATTCTATGATTCAACAGAAAATAGGTTTGATATTCAACACTTAATTAACACTATAGAGGCATTTCTAGACACAGAAATGTATATCAAGAAAACAGCTACATGACAACACACATTCTACCATCATTAGGGCAAACTGCAAGTTTTGACAGAGAATGAAGTTTCTGCTTGGTGAAAAATAAAAAAGGAAAGCTATTATTAGAGAAATAAGCTCAAGAGAGAGTAATGGCAGTGCAAACCAACAGCTGTTCCAACATCCTAACACTATATCTCACAATGAAACATTATTGTGTTTACATTATTTATCCATCTCGGTCGTTAACAGCATGTCTAAGATGCTTTGCGATGACAGATGACAATTGGAAAAAGCATGTAGCTAAATGTCAAAGAAAATCAGTGGAAAATCCTTACTCCAAAGTTGTTCTCAGCACTTTATGGGATACATAGAGACAGGA